>JNCO01008803.1:0-11162 GCA_000785685.1 Uromyces viciae-fabae
TTGATCCATAGTGTCATAAATCCTTGAGGATTTCTTTGCATCTATGAATATAAGAATTATATTAGAAAAAATTTAATCAAAACATTTTAAATTAATAACATCACTCATTTGATTGAGTGGAAAAATAATTAATTCTTTTCAAAGAATTAATATTAACTTCTGCCTCATTTTGACAGTTTCGAGATGTAATATCTAGGCCCAAAACATGCTAAACTTGGTTAAATTTTTCCTAAATCACCTCTGAAACCAATCCAAGCTGAATAAATGATTGTTGCTTGAAAAAAAATATTTTTCTGCTTTTTACTTTTCCCATTCATTTATTACTTAGCTGTGTCTACAACTAAGTACATCACCTCTTGTTGAAATCTGAGTGAAAAATAGTTTAACCCTCTCTGTAAAAGGGGAAACCTCTGGCAAATACTGTGCCTTAAACCTAGTTCATCAAACCTAATTTGTCCCTCTCATGTCTGAATAACGGATAAAAGTATCACTCTTCTCAAAAATAGTAAACTCAGAGAATTTAACTTGGTTCTTTCTTCAACAACCTCAAGAATCCAAATTCTCCGCTGACTTCGACCGCTTAGCTGATTTGGTGAGAAAAGAACTAAAAAAATTACATTACCTACTGGTTAATTCTGATATTCAATCTTTTCAGCAAACATCACAGTTTTGATCTAAAATAGAAGTCTTCTTCTAAATAAACACTTTATTGACACTAGCTTGTATGATTGCTTTTTCTTTACTCTATTTCTTTTTATTCTTCTTCTTCTTTCATCATTTTTTGTCACTAAAACTGCTTCTCGATTCCTTATTTCACTTCTTTCAATCAGAGCTGCTCTATTCTTTCTTACTCACTGCCTTACTGAAAAATCAGTCTAAAACTATCTGTCTTGTGGTATGCTTTCTTTAAAATCATTCTCAAATTAGTTTTCTTCCTTATGTTCTTATGCTTTGTTTTCTTTTTTGGTATGCTTTATTTAAAATCATTCTCAAATTAGTTTTCTTCCTTATGTTCTTATGCTTTGTTTTCTTTTTTTGAACCTTCTCAGCTCTGGTTTTGTTTCTTGTAATAAAATTCAAATTTCATCACCTCTAAAACCAGTACAAGCTGAATACATGATAGTTGCTTGAAAAAAAGGTATTTTCCTGTTTTTTACTTTTCTTGTTCATTTATTACTCAGCTCTGTCTAAAAATCAGTTGTCTCTACAGTTGTATCAATGCTGAAATAAATTATTACCCAGTTATCTCAATTATGAAATGAAATTGAATGATGTGAATGTTTATAAAATTTTTGAGACAAAGATAAATCAATAAATGAACCATGTGAATGTCTCCTAAAAATTTACAAGATGAATCCTCCTAAAAATTTAAGAGGTGAATCAATCATCTCTTTATTAAATATCTGATATTTATTGAAAATGTCTGCCGCTCAACACTTCATCAGAACATGATTCATCTTTATCTCATTCTCTATGTTTATCTCAATTTTTTCTCTCTCTCAGTATATTATCCCAGAACATGTGAATTTTTTGTAGTGAAACTGTGGATTACTCATAACAGACCATGGTTGTAGAAAAAAACAAGCAAGACTAGAGTCCAATCAATATTTAATTATTATTTTTTTTGACCAGAATAATTTCACAAGGACGGTGCAAACCAAAAAAAAAAAAAAAAAAACTAAAAATTTGTATTGTATTTTTTGAAAAGAACAAGTAAACAAGTGTGGGTGAAACTGAGGAAAGGCTAGTAAGGCATGCTATAGCCACAGTGAGAATAGAGTTTATAGCAAATTTAATCAGTTAACAGATTGGCCGCAACCTCTCTGATATCCCATTGTGGATCCAGTGTTTCTGTTAGAGCACAAGTACGGCAGAGCTGAGATTTGATGGCGGCAAAACAAAACTCAATGGGATTGAGTTCTGGGCAGTAGGGGAAGAGGTAGACAATCATAACCCCCGCATCATCACAGAGTTTCTGCACTCACTTACCCTTTTGAATCTGTGTGTTGTTGCAGACAAGGATCAAGTTTGGAGCTGGGTATTGATTCATGAGGGGAAGCTATAAAGAATCATAATAGGCACAAAACAAACAAAATATTAATCAATGAATTTTTTGAAAAAGAGTCAAAGCAATTTCCAAACTGACCAGGTCCCATTTCAACAAATGTTCAAATTTCTTGGCGGTGAAAGTGTCCTCTCAAACAGTGAGCGCAAGGAGACCATGCATTGAGATCGCAGGTAAAAGGCTGATCCGTTCAGAATTTTGTTGGATGATAAATCGGGAGGCAGGCTTGCCTCTTGATGATCAATCAAATGTTTGCAAAGTTCCCGGTCACAAAACACACTTTCATCTGATGAGTATCAACCATCAATCAGCTGAGTTTCTAGGATGAAAAGGTTTTTAAAAAAAAAATCCAAATACCTGTGAAAACAAGGAATTCTGCTGGCACATGGAGCATGTTGTCAACGTATTGGAATTTTTTTATTAAACATTTCTGGATATTAGAAGTCTTGGCTTTTTTTGAGCGTGATTTGCAGCTTTTTGACCAGGCTCCTGTGGATGGTTTCAATTGAAACTAAGGTTTCATTGGAGTCGTAAAGCTTTTTGTGCATCTCATCAAGAAATAAACCAGGTTTGCTTTCCACTAATTCCAGCATAAATGAGGAGTCCTCAACCTGCCTTGTACTTCATAATCATCCGGGTTGCGAACCACACATTGTGTACTGAGGAACAGCTTGTGCCACGGATTGAATGATTGCTTGGAGATGTTGAAGCCAAGCGTGTTCTGAATAAAGTTGTGAGGGTGGACTTGAAGCTGCATTTGAACAACGGCCACTTTGATTGCTGGTGGATATAAAACAAACATTTGGTTTTAATAACAGTTTGACCCCCCCCAAAAAAAAAGAGTTGAGAGAAAATAAATCAAAAAATGGAAGAGATTTGAGTTAAAAATAGCAGAATCCAAAATACAGAAATAATGGAGACACAGTTAACGTAATCAAAGTGGGATTTTGGTGGAATTGTGCTGGGTTGGGCAAGGTTTGAGATGGAGGTTGTTGAGATTGCATTGGAAGTGGGATTACGCAAGGTATCAACATGAGCAACAGGCAGAGTGTTGTGGCGGCATGTGCTGCACAGCAACACTCTGTGGCTTCTCACAAATTTAAGTTATAAAATTAAAAATTAAAAAAATGCATATAGCAATTTAGGTACATATATTTTTTCAAAAAAAAAAAAAGACTGGGTCCAACATTTTCGACAAACACAATATTTCACTTCATTTCTAAAAAATCACATACAAATCAAACACTCCAAACCTCACCTTGACCCCTTCCTTACTAAAATCCTCAAACACATCATGTCTCAATCATTTCAATTTCAATTTCAAATCTAATTAAATTAAGTTTAATTAAGGGGGTTGTTTTTCACACGGCCCAAAACCTGTGGCGCACTTCTTTTTGATGTCAGGAGGCCGTCGCGCCTTTTTTAATTTTTTTAAATATTTTTTAAAAATACTTTGAGGTGTTCTCAAGTCACCAATTTGTTTTGCCAGCATTCTGAGCCCCCCTCCTTCATTTTCTGAGCTTTTTAGCTCCAAAAAGAAACTTGAAGTACACAAAATCAAATAAAAATCAAAAAATATGGTTAATGCAGGAAATATGGGCTCAAAGTTTTAGCACATTTAATGGGATAAAAATATTTTTCACGGGAAAGCAAAAAAAGTACGTTTTACGTTTACTTTTGCAAAATTTTGGTACATGCACCAGTTTTTGCAAAAGTAAATGTAAAAAATTTTTTTTGCTTCCCCGTGGAAAATGTTTTTACCCCATATTTCAATAAGGTTGAAATACATGTGATAAAATTTTTAGGCTATAATTCCCACATTAACCATTTTTTTTTAATTTTTTTTGATTTTGTGTACTCCCTAAATATGGAGTACTTGAATTTCTTCTTTTGAGCTAAAAAGTTCAGAAGGTGAAGGAGAGGGTCTCAGGATACTGGCAAAAAAGTTTGGTTACTCTAGGACACCTAGAAGTATTTTTAAAAAATATTTAAAAAATTCAAAAAGCGCTTGACGGCCTCCTGACGTCAAAAGGTGGTGCGCGACAGGTTTTGGGCGGTGCAAAAAACAACCCCCTATAATTAATTCATATTCTTTTTCTTAATTTCAACTAATTAAATTACTTCTCAATCCTACATAATTCTTCATATTACAATTACCTTCATATTTAATCAATTGATCACCCAATACACAAACTAAAATTCTTGTTCAGTAGTAGTTACTTTATCCATGTTAATCATTACATTTTTTTATTTATTTTTATCAAACCTGATAGAATAATCTTTATCTATATTAATAATTCTCATTGGGTAGTAGAATCTTGGTTCTCTTATTTTTTTATCATTCTCAATCATATAACTTGTCTCATATCTTTACTTATGTAGCTTTTTTTAAGTCTTGTTCCTTTTTTTAGTTCATAAGAAATTTATTCTCAATTTTTTTTTTAACTCATAGTAGAATCTTGGTTCTCTTATTTTTTTATCATTCTCAATCATATAACTTGTCTCATATCTTTGCTTATGTAGCTTTTTTTAAGTCTTGTTCCTTTTTTTAGTTCATAAGAAATTTATTCTCAATTTTTTTTTTAACTCAGGCAGATGAAAACCTAGAGATGTTTATTTATTCAATGACATTGTATTAAATGGTTTAACTTAAATAGCTAGACTCCTCCAACAAGGAATAAATAAAAATAAATAAATAAAACAAAACAGAACAGAACAAATAAAATAAAGTAAAATTTAGAAATCAAATATTAAATAAACTCAACATGCTGATTTTTTTTTTTTTTTTTTTTTTTTTTTTTATTAAGATGTTTAGAAAAATAAATTAATTTTGAAAAAGGAATTTTTACAAAACATCACCTAAACTTTCAACAAATTTATCATAATCATCTTTTTCAGCACTTGCTGTTCCTACGACATTTTTTGAAACAGGAGTATCAGAAACTACACCATCACGTTTCAATGCAGCTAACAAACTAGTATGAACCTGTTTAGGTTGATTTGAATTTGAGATATCATTAGCCCCAGAAAGAAATGAATCTAAAACAAAAGATTGATTAAAATCTTCTGGAGCAGCTTGAATTCGATGACTATCACCAAGACCAGCTAATCCTGCTCTTCGATCAAGTTCTTTCCTTTTTTTACGAATAGCTGCAGGTACAAAACTTGTTGCTTCGCGTTTTAAATCTCGCAATTGAGGTAAAGCAGTTACTGTGACACTTGTTTGAAGAATTGATGTAGGATTAGAAGCGATTGTAGAAGTGGATGTTGTTTTGTGAGAAGGAGTAAGATCCGGTTTTGCTGGGAGATTCGCAAAAGGGGGTGGTGGTGGAAGGGAATGAAAATTGTAGATAGTTGGTGGTGGTAAAGGTAGTCCATTAGGACCCAAAGGGAATGGCATTGAGCCTAATCCAGCTATTATTGGTGGTGGTGGCCCGCCGGGGATTAGAGTTATTGGTGGTGGAAAAAATGGCTGAGTCAAACTTGAGTGGGAATGAGAAGCTTGATGTTGAATTTTTGAAACAAAACTTTGGGGTCGATTTATGAGTGGCTGAGTGGGGCATGACTGTTGTACTGGTTTGGGTGGAGGTGGTCCTTCTGGTAGAGGGATGTCAACATCTGTATCATCTTCGGACACATCCTCTGGAGGTGAACCTTCAGGAAGTGGGATATCATCTTCATCATTCTCAGTATTCTCTTCTTCACTTTCATCTTGGTTGCTTTCATCATTCACATTTTCTTCTTGGTCTGAAACTTCATCTTCTGGACATAAGGATTGGGATTCTTGAATATTATTTATATCTCTTCCCCCATTCTCTAGTTCATTGACAGCTGTATCAGATGTAAGATCTAGGGCGCTTTTCATTCTCACCGGCATTCCAGGAGGAGGAACTCCAAAAGGGTTGAACACAGGATGATAGTAAAAGCTCCTTTCAGGTTCAAGTAATTTTCCATCGGGACCAAACCAATTCATCGAGCGGGAGTTCGAGGCAGAGCTCAAGGGCTTTGGGGAATTGACTTTTAGTGTATCATGACTAGTAGATACTGTTGGAAGGCCAGTGGCAGGATTGATAATTACTTTAGAGCTCAAACCATTGTCATCATTGGAAGAAGGAATGCCTTTCTGTTCTTTTGTTTTAAAAATAAGATATACTTCATGCTTCAATTCCTTAAGCCTGTTCTCTTCGGAAGGAGTTCGTTTTGAGAGACGCTCTAACTGATTTATTTCAGCCTGAATTGCTGAAGAGTAATCATAAGGCAAATCAGTTCATGGAATAAAGTGAAATTTTGATGGAATAAGGTCAAAATAACAACTACTAATCAAATTAATAGAGTCTTTGAAATATAAATCAAATCAACAGACTCTTTGAAGAATTCGGTTTATTCAAGACTTGTTTCAAATTGAGGAGAAACGAAGTAAAAGAAGAATAATAAACATACCAGTTGAATCAGTTTTAGTCTGAGCACCTTCACGTGCTTTCTTACGATCGAGCTTGTTTCTTTTAATTTCTTTCTGTCTTTGAGCTTTGCCTAAGTTATAATAGATAGGATATGATACAAATTGATTAATATGTACATAGAAGAAGAGAGATTGTAAACCAAATAAAAAGAAAACTCACGAAAAGCATCAGCAGGGTTCAAAGATTTAGTTTTCTTGGCCATAATAAAATTGAATATAAAAAGAAAACTCACGAAAAGCATCAGCAGGGTTCAAAGATTTAGTTTTCTTGGCCATAATAAAATTGAATATGTAAATGAAAATTAAAAATATCTTGAGAAAGTACAATTAGTGGGTTTCCACAAGATATAAAACCTAGCAATTTTAATGGAGTTGCGTTGAAAGTGTGCAGAAAGTGTTCAAAAAGTGTGAAAATTATCCTCTCGAACTGTCTGAGAAATGGTCAAAAGAGGTCCCATTTTATAGTAATTTGGGGTCCCTACCTGACCGATTTGGTGTCCGGTCAAAAAATTGATCCCCAAAGCGTCTGCAGGAAAAAATAGTTGGAGCAGGTGAAACAAATAAAAACGACAAATCACCAACAATTCGTATAGTAATCGTTAGCAATTTGTTGATAGACGTCCGTCGATCTGTGCATCATTAGCGATAAATAGAAAAAGTGTCCAACAAAAGGAGCGCAAATGTAGTTACTTGGGCCATTATGGCCCAAACGACCTCGAATTCCATTCCGGCGGCGACCGAAATTCAATGAATTTCGACGTCTTTTTCAACTGTATTCGGCCGAATGGAGTTGAGAATGACCTCATTCTGCCTCACCTTTTGTCAACATCATTTCTCAAGATATATTTTCCCTAAGGATATATGTATGCCTTCATAAATAGTTTTCACTACATATTTAATCACATCAAAAAAAAAGACTCAAAATATCTAAAACTATTGTTGAACAAGTTCTCCAAGAGTTTTCTTTATTAATTATTGTTTAGTTAGTTTTTAATTTCTTAGACTTAGAAAATGTAATTTAATAATAATAATAATAATAAAAGAATGTGAAAAATAAAATAAAATAAATAGAGAGATAAAAAAAGAAAGAAATCTACTACATAATAAAGATAATAAAAATCTACTAAAAAAAGGAAATTGAAAAAGAAAAGGAATATATTGATATCCACATTAAAAAAATGAAGTCATCAAACCAAAAAAAAAAAAAGAAAAAAAAAGGTCAATTAAATTTTCATTGTGTTGAAGAAGAATCAAAATGGAGAACAGGTAACTATTAAAGATTGACGTGATCTAGTGGCTTATCAAGGAGATCTAAATCGACAAGATTAGAAGATGAAGAGGGATCCAAACTGATAGATTTAGAGTTTGAAGGAGGTAAATGATGAATGGTATTAATAGGATTTAAAGATTCAGCAGTAGAAAAGAAAGTATCACCAGATCCAGGACCGCCTTTTGAGTGCCCAATTGCTTCATCTTCACCATTATCAAGATGATCATCATCATTATTTTCACTCTTTTGATCTTGTTCATCGGAAGAATCAACTAATACATCTTCAAAAGTTTCAAGACTATTCTCATTTGTATTTGGAGATGGATTTACTGAAGTAGACGATATATTAGATTCAGAAATTAAATGATTATTTTCTACATCTTGATGATTGACTTCTTCCTTCTTCATATCAATTAAATTTTCAGCTGGGTTAAAATCATCAATAGGGGTGTGATTTTCTTTTGGAGTAGTCGCAGACAAACTAAGTGAAATATTGACATCATTAAGTCCTAATCTTTTAGCAAAATTCAACTCATCAATTGAAGGAGACAAGTTTGAGATAGTTGGACTAGCTGCTGAGAACGGGTCATCATCTCCATCATCATTGGCCATTCCACCTCCACGACTCGGTTGGTTTGACGTGGACAAATTGACATTAGCAGAATTGGTAACACTTGGTATGGTTGGGGAACTCAGAAATATTTTTGGCGTTTCTTCAGACGGCTTGAGATCATTTACGATAAGAGTTTCTGATTGGTCTGGAACTGAATAACTGATCTGATCGTCGGAAGAAATTGGCAATGGTCTTGAACTGCTGCCTTCATTCTCAGGTGGGGAATCGACATTCTCTTTCAAAATATCGGAGAGATGTGAAGCCGTGGGTGGGACGGGAAGAATGGGTTGATCAATTGATGAAGATGGCACGGATGTATGACTAAGTTTAAAAGTTTTTTCTGAATCAGTTTCGTTCACCGCATGTGAACTCAATCCGTTTTTTTCTTCTTGGGATACGGCATTTGTCAAATCTACGTTTTCTAGCCCGTCTGATCCTTCGAGCCCTTGAGGGATAGAAGACGTTTCAGTATCTTTCGATGACTCCGCTATTACTGCAAGGCTAGGGGCTACCGATTTTTCTAACTGGTCAGGAAGCCTTTTACTGGTTTCCGCAAGAGCAGAGCTTTCAGGGGCTGACATGGTTCGCTCATGCCGCTGCTCATTTTTTCCTGAATTGCTTGATGAACTAGATGTAACCCCAGTGGTTTTGGGAGAAACCACGTCTGAAGAAAAGATAGCCACCTTACTACCCGATCGCGGTCGCCCTACCCCTGCGCTTGAACTAACGGCTGAGGGTGAAGAGCTGAGCGGTGGCGGCTGAACTCCAAGATAATGAGCGGCAATTGGTACCATTTTTCGCTCGTGTAAACATGCTAGTAACCAAGACGGTTGTACAACTGGGATTGATAATTGCAAAGCGCGTTGATAGGAGAGTGAAGGGAAGCTGTTGGGTTGAGAGGGTCTGCTTTGAGTATGCTGGGGATGATAAGCCATTGTACAAACAAAATGAGTGGTATCGATTTGAATCTTATCAGACCAGCTTCCCTCTAGTTGTTCAATGGCGTCTATAGCTTGTTCTTTGAGTTCTTCAGGTAAAATGATCCCAAAACAAACATTAATGCCAGATGTATCATTGAGTGAATGAGTTTTGACTGTGACTTTTTGAGAATTGAATGTTCCACCTGATGTTTTCATGACTAAATGAAAAGTATATTGAGTATCGAGATCCAATCCTGAGAGTTTAGTAGATGTGTTACTAGTTGGATTTGCAAGAGTTGTAAGACGTTGTCCATTCTTCCAAATTGATAGGGAGAGTAGTTTACATTGAGCTAGTTCCAATTTATCCCATTCAAGCGCAACTGAAGTTTGTGTGACTGATCTCAATCGAAGGTTAGGGGGTTTAGGAGATTGAACACCAAATTGATTGATGATTTGAGTTTGTAATTCCCAAAAAGAATGGGCTTGAGCCTTTTCAGCTGTATGATCCCTGGCACAGGTTATACTGACAATCGATCCAGGTTCACATCCAGGAGGAAGAAGCAACGAAGGAAATTCTATTAAATGAGCATGGGATCCTATCAAAACGGCAATCTAACGAATAAGAAATTTCAATAACCAGTCAGCTTCTTCTATTGGTGTGTGTTTTTTACACCTTTTGAACCTTTTTTTTTTCTCATTCAAGATTTCATTACATACCCCAGCATCTATTTTCCCACAGGCTGATTGGATTTTGAAAAAATGAAGGGGAAAAAAATGTTTAGTGAGCTTGTGGATTTAAAATGAATGAATTTGAGAGTTGAACTAACTGACTGAAAGTGTAACTTGTTTCACCGTTAAGATCGGCTGGATGAGCCAAGGTGTATCCACTGGATGACATGAAATGTGAGGTAAGGAATATTTATAACTGAAAATGTTTTGATTTCATGAAATGATTTTTATTTTAATGTTGCGCACCAAAACTGTACACGCGCGATCGAGCTAACTTAACACAAGACCCCTCGCCTGCTTGGAGTGAGTTTAGGCTTGGCCCGCAAAGCGGGTCCCTCCCTGCGGGGAGGGACTTGCATATTGAGTGGCAATTTTGGCTGGGAAAGGAAATCCGCTTGGCAGGAGCAGATTTTCATAACATCACACCTTGTCTGCCTTTTGTGCCCCGGTTCTGAGCCAGAGGCCTTATAATCTCTTGAAGGTCAGCTTTCATCTTGGCTGGGTCTCACATCCACAAGTTGGAAGGCGATCCCTCCATGATTCTTTGAATAATTAGGCTCCGTTTGGCAGCCCGCACCGTCATGTGAAATCGTCATGACAGGTGTAATAATCAAATATGGTCCAATCAACAGTTTTTGGATTATCACACAGCAATTTCCAATCACAGCATTATCACGGGCCTGTTTGGCATGGCCCTGTCATGCGATGATATCACACCCTGCTGTTTGGCATGCTCATCCAACACAACCATCAAAACTATCCAACACAACCATCAAAGCTACAATGACCCCACGAGCTCAGCAACGTAGAAAAATAATCATACCACACATGAAACTCAATCACCAATTCAAAGACAAGAAGAAAAAAAATGGTATCAAAATCACGGTTCTGCTCATCATGATCACAGGTCTTTATGGTTGGTCGAAGACCCTCAAATCACCTTACAATGATGCTCCTTGGACCGGTCAAGCCCATGTCAACTTTCTGCTCAACGGGAACCAGGCACGCTGCAAGGAAATGCTAAGATTAAAGAGTGAGGCCTTTCAATTACTCTCCAAGAAATTAGCCAAAATCGATTACCACCCTGCCTGCAAATTGATCACAAT
>JNCO01008807.1:0-11157 GCA_000785685.1 Uromyces viciae-fabae
TTTTTTTTTTTTTTTTCTTTTCTTATTTTCTTTTATTTTTCATGAGCTCACTCTCTTATATTCTGGATGTTTTTTTTTGTTTTTTTGTTCTCCTTATTTATACATTTATTTAGCAATTTATTTCAATTTTCAATAATCAATATTCTCAAAAGTATGTAAATAAACAGCAATACAATACATCTAATTCAAGGATGAGAGGAAAAAATTAAATATTGTCCACAACTTCCCAAAGATTAAAGAAAAATGAGAGGAACGGATAAGAAAAAATCTAATTTCATACTCATAAATCAAGGGTTACTAGAGCAATGGTCTCCTAATTCAATTCTTGGTTTACTTCTCTAGATTTGTATCACATCCAAGCACAATGAGCCAAGATGTCATCCAAATGTAGCACAAAAGATTGATATTTGTCTATCTTCCGCAGAGAAACTCCAACTTGGTAAGTTGCCAGTGGAGAGAAGGGGTTGTAGAGCTTTGGGACAGGTAGAAGAGGATGAACAGCTGTTGAAATTTGATCTTCTTTGCCTCATGAATAAAAGATTTCTTCACTTTTTTTTTTTATTAGTTTTTTAAGAATATTTTATTTCAATCATATTAAGAATCAAAATTAGTCTAAAATAGGTTGAATATGTAGCCTAGGAATAATAGTCTTTGATTAAAAGCAGTAGCCCTTGAGCCAGTCTTATTAAAATAATTAAATCATTTATTTTCCTTGTTCTCAAAATTCTATTCTTTTTTTGTTCTTTTTGTTTTCTTTCCTTTTTTATAAGAATCTTGTCTGTGGAACCAACACATCCACAGTCTGTGCTGTTAGAATAATCATGTTCAATTTTGTTCATTTAAATAGTCAAAATTGTCTTTATGTTTTCTTCTCTCCTTTATTCTCTTTTTATTATTTTTTCTTTTCCGCTCTGAGGCCCCCTCTGGATATTGCTGGGGGCTCTCTAGTTGTAGGAACCATTTTAGGCCCCTTGGCAAAATGTAAGGGTTTCCTTTTCTTTTTTCCTGTCTATAAATAATGTGGAGTTTTCTTGAAATAAAAATCATTGACTCATCCCAATCTCTCTCTGTGCGATCTTTCTGAGTCATTCCTAGTGAGCATCACTTGATCCCCTTTTTCTAAAAAATTCTCCATCTTCTTATTTTTTTCTAAAAATATAAAATAAAACAAAAATAAAAAATATCATTATAATTTCTCCTGTGAATAATTTCAACAACGACTACCCATGTATTGGTAAATGTTGGATAAAAAATATCATTATAATTTCTCCTGTGAATAATTTCAACAACGACTACCCATGTATTGGTAAATGTTGGATTATCGGGTGCTTTTTATGAATGCTTGAATATTTGATTCATGATGGCATACTTGACTCAGGCGTTTGGTTTCAACAAAAAAACACAATTATTCTTGCTCTCCTTCATGGTAGAGAAGACTACGTCCATCAAGTTGATGCTGGGAAGATGTTCTGCTTGCAAGTTCACAGGGATAAATTTTAGATCCTTGGATCCTCTAAGACTTTGCCATTTATCCACTGAAAGCCACTTGAGGTCCCTCAAGCAGAAAAGAGCATTCAAATGATCAATTAATTCTTCAAACACTTGGATGTCCAGTGTGATGGCGGGAGTAATTTTGGTACTTGGAACAAACGGTTTTGCCTCATAAAGAGCTTGGATCAGTTGGATGAAAGGTGCAAGTCAGGGAGGGAAATTTCCACTCTCCAAGATAACTCTAAGGTTTCCAATTCGTCAAAAGTTGGTCAGATATGTGATTTCCAGCTGACCTGGAAACAGAAATCAATCAATGTATCAGTATCATTATAAATGAGATCAAGATTGAATTAAATGTCCCTGACTGACCAAATTGTTTGTTCCCAGATGATTTGAGAACTTGAGCCATTAATCTTTCCACAAAGAAAGACCACCACCCACAAGATGGACCAAACCTCTCCAAACTATTGGCAACATGAAATGCCATATGGTGATTAGGCGCAAGACGAGTGTCCGGAAATAGTATCAAGCTGCTTTCAATGTAGGAATAGATGTGTTCACGGTATTTTTGAATTAAATCTGAGCTGATTGATCTTCTGGTAGCAATGTTGGTGAGAGAAACTAGGTGGGCAAAGTTGTGAAGAAGGGATCTCAAGACTGGATTGCCATCATCCCAGAAAACCAGCATGATGAGTGGCAATTGGATTGTATACAGATTACGCCACTTGTCTGCCTTCAGGCAGCCAAAAGACGCTTTTCAGAGGACAGATATAGCGCGCTTGATCCACGTCAATATACAGATTCTGTGGAGGTGTGAGTTAATGTATTTGAGAACGTGAATATCCAAAATTATCTTGCTATCAGAAGGGGGAACCCAATCACCACCTCAATCATTGAGGCCAACATTAGGAACGAAATCGGAATCAATCAAGTCGGTATTGCTTGCAAAAAGCCTCTCCAAAAAAGAAGGACCTGATTCCTTGCTCTGAGATGGTTCACTTGGAGATTTTGCAGGGGGTTGGCCGCAGCATTGGCAAGCAATTTTTCTAATTCAGTGGGGGAAACACCTAGGGGTTCTTTGTCATTGTTGGTTTCAGAAATCTGCCAGGATTGCTGGCAGTGCCATATTTGATTTGATGGCTGTCTTTGTGAGCTTTTCTTCTATTTCTTTTCGGCAAAACATACGTGCTAACCAATTGTAGAGATTCTGAGAGGCATACCTGCAAATAGGTGAATGATTTGACTTTGATAGCTTGAAGAGATCAGCTCCGCAACATAATAAATTTTTATCATCTTGATCCTGATTTTTCTCCTTCTCTTTTTCTTGCTGGGAGCTAATTTATATCAGTTGATCCTCATCATCTTTGGCCTTGGGTAACCAGCAATGTGTGCATTGCTCAGGTACATTGGAGTCGTCTGTGTATATTGGAGTTGTCTGTGTACATTGGAGTTGTCTGTGTACATTGGAGTCGTCTGTGTATATTGGAGTTGTCTGTGTACATTGGAGTTGTCTTTGTAAATTGGAGTCGTCTGTGTACATTGCAAAGCAGGATGGACAACAAATGAAAAAAGTCAATTGTGTTTCAATGGCCAAACACCAAAGAACTGTTTGTGTGTCTTCAGGAAGAGCATTGAGCGCCAATTGATTGGAATCTGAAATAGGTTGCAGTGAAGATGCTGTTTTGAGACCTTGAGATGCTACCAGTTCAATTAATTTACTATCCAGTTTTAATAACCAAGAAGAGGTGTATAGTGAGCACATCTCACCAACATAAAAAAGAGCAGTTTTTGTTAGTTTTATAGTGTTTTGTCTGCTCACATCTTGTGGCAGTTCAATTTTTATTTTTTTCCTTTCATGATGTTTGAAGTTTTTATTTTATCAGACCCCTCTTGCATATAGCCAGGGGGCTAGTTTGTTTTCCATTCTATTCCACCTCAGTTTATGAAATAAAAAAATTATCGAGTTGAAGTCTTTTTTAAAACTAAAACCACTTGGTTTTCACTCTCTTGATCCTGTCTATTGCTCCCTAAGACAGTGTTCCTCATATTAAAATCATAATAAAAATTCTTTCATAAAATAACAACACTAAAAAAAAATACTCTTCAAGTCTACAAAACTAACAGATTTACAGTCTCGCCTTTCCACTCAGCATTTTAGTTTTAGTTTTTATTTTATTTATTTTTATTTATTTATAAACACAATATATTTTATCTCTTATAGTATCTTCACTTCTTTGTCCTCTAAGAAATATCCAAAATATTGGCTTCATACAGGAAAAAAAAAAAATCATATTATCTTTCCCTTGCTTTCCTATAAATTTCTACCTCATAGCACCAACTCATATAGCTCAATAGTGTAGTCGGATATAGCTCCTTTTCTCTCAGAAAACCTTATTTCCAACTTAGTCTATCCTCCCTTCATCCTGCGTTCCAATCCCACTTTTTACCATGTCTGAAGCAGAAGAAAAATATCAAATCCCATTCCTCACTTCCTTTAACTACTCCGACTAGGTTATCAAGATGAAAAGTGTTCTTTGCTCCAAAGGACTCTACCAACTGGTGCTTGGAAACGACCAACCTGAGCGCGATGAAAAAGGAAGATTCACCAAAACTGATGCTCTTCGAATGGACAAGGCTCATGCTATGATAGTAACTCACATTTCCTCTGATTTGATTGCTCGGTTGACAATTGATGGAGCCGAGGACTGTCCCATCAAGCTATGGTCAAACATAGAGGAATTTGGTGCCTCCAACAAAGAGGCTAACATCTTCATGGCTCATTGGAGACTCAAGAAAATGATAATCAACCCAGAGCGAGTGGATCAATTCATATCAGATTTCTATGGATGTGTCTCTAGACTTAGGACTCTCGGTGTTGCAGTAGATGAGCGAGGATTGGCACATGAAATCTTGATCAAAATTCCTGACGCTCTCAAATCAGTTTGCGAATCAATAATAGTTTCTGGTTCCACCTCTGCTTCCCCAATCACTTACAAGCTTGTAGACAGTCACATCAAATCCTCTCCAGTTTCTACATCAAATCATTTGAACAGCTTCCAAAATGAAAATACATCAAACAAACAATCTGACATTTCTGAAGCTCTGTTTACTTACAAATGTCTCAACGGTGTTCACAATCCAAAGGCAGGACATCCAAAGAAATACTGCTATCAAGAAAATCCAGAACTTCGAGAGAAACATTATCAACATTATGAAAGAAGGAAAAACAATGATAATTCAGGAAAATCAGCTGAATGTAATTTTGTAGTTGCTGATTCCAATATTGAAGCAACATTTCTTTAGTGAACCAATTAGATTAATTATGTTAGAGAATTGAAGAAATTAAAAAAAAAATATCTCCCTTACAAGTCAAAAGTTAAAATTTTTTTCTAAGTTAAAAATTTAACAATTATTATTATTTAAGTTAAAATTATTCAAGTTAAAAATTATTTAAGTTAAAATTTTAAAGTTAAAAAATTAGAAATTATTTAAGTTGAAAAGTTAAAAATTTAGGTATTATTTAAGTTAAAAAAGTTAAAGAGTTAATTATTATCATTTAAGTTAAAAATTATTCAAGTTAAAAAATATTTAAGTTAAAATTTTTAAAGTTATAAAGTTAATTCTAAGTTAAAAATTTAACAATTATTATTATTTAAGTTAAAATTATTCAAGTTAAAAATTATTTAAGTTAATTTTTTTCTAAGTTAAAAATTTAACAATTATTATTATTTAAGTTAAAATTATTCAAGTTAAAAATTATTTAAGTTAAAATTTTAAAGTTAAAAAATTAGAAATTATTTAAGTTGAAAAGTTAAAAATTTAGGTATTATTTAAGTTAAAAAAGTTAAAGAGTTAATTATTATCATTTAAGTTAAAAATTATTCAAGTTAAAAAATATTTAAGTTAAAATTTTTAAAGTTATAAAGTTAAAAAGTTAAAAGTTAGTTAAGTTAAAATGTTAAAAAATTATTACTGGAGTTGAAAAGTTAAAAATTTATCTTATATCTTACACATCAAATTAATTTATTTTTGTTCAAGTTTGCTCATGTTAAGACTTCCACAACCTGTAAGCATGGGGGGATGTTAGTTTTATAGTGTTTTGTCTGCTCAAATCTTGTGGCAGTTCAATTTTTATTTTTTCCCTTTCATGATTTTTCAAGTTTTTATTTTATCAGACCCCTCTTGCATATAGCCAGGGGGCTAGTTTTTTTTCCATTCTATTCCACCTCAGTTTATGAAATAAAAAAATTATCGAGTTGAAGTCTTTTTTAAAACTAAAACCACTTGGTTTTCACTCTCTTGACCCTGTCTATTGCTCCCTAAGACAGTGTTCCTCATATTAAAATCATAATAAAAATTCTTTCATAAAATAACAACACTAAAAAAATACTCTCCATCAAGTCTTCAAAACTAAAAGTTTTTATGTTGACAAACATGACAGCTGGGCTAGTCCGGGAACAAGAGATTACATTGTGAAATGGTGCTGCCAAAGAATGTGACTAATTGTGTAACCAACACTATAGTCAAGATGAATTATTAATCAAAACTTACAACAGTCATAACAAATTGGCTTGGACTTATTTTCAGTGATTTTGTGGGAATCACTATGATCTGTGCTGGGAATATCTGGAGGGGGGGGGTTGTGGGGAAAGATCTTTGGTGTCATCAAGTTTGAGTAGACCAAATTTGAGAAGGGGGTTGTCATCATCGGGGGCTGTGCATTGAAAAAAAATCAGCAGGATTCAAGAAAACAAATAGCTGATCTGGTAGAGGAATCAAATTTAAATTGAAGCTTTGCTGATTGAATCAGGCAGGATGTCCTGTAATCATCTAATAGATGCTTTTTACGTGTAGCAACATTGACTTCTAAGACTGCACGTAAAGACCCAGTTTCATCAATGTATTGGTGCTTGGAGCACCTGGTGCATTCACACACAGCTTTTCTTATAAGACAAGGAGGAATTATTGACTTGAAAATATAAGAGATATAACCGAAAGAACTCAATTAAAAAGAGGAAGGGAGTAAATAAGAGACGTGGGAGCAGAGATGAGGATGGAAATAGGAAAGGGCCCGGAATAAGGGGTTGCTTTGTTTTCAAACAATATTGGATATTGGTGATGAGAAGCAATGTTCTGAATTCCAATTGTGATTACAAATATTACATCCTCACAATAAAATGAAAATCAGTTTTGACAGATAGGGACGTAAAAAAAAAGAAAGAAAAGTGAATATGCAAAGGGAATGTTCAGACACATTTGTACATAAGGCCTTAACGTCTCAGGGCCATAAGAAGATCAAGGAATTGGGCCATTGATTGTGTGAGTGGTGCTTTCAAGCGTCACACTTCAAGTGGTGTCTGTGCTTTCAGCTATTCTTTGTTGTAACACCCAATAGGAAGTCCTATTGGATGTGGGATGACACTTTGCTTGGAGTTTGGCAACCGTATCCTTTCATGTAATGGTGGTGCATTAGATGGAGTGGTAGTCTCAAAAACTCAGTGATGTCGAGCACAATCCAGTTCCATCATTATATGGGACAGGCGCGGATGACGCCATGGTAGATTGGGTACAACACATTTTTTTTACCTTCTGGGTTGGATTTCATCCAAATCTGCCATGTCTACATCTATGTCAGATCCTTTGCCCGCAGTTTCATCTTTGCTGCAACAGGATTGAACAATCTCAAATAAGGTGCAAGTTTTGGGTCCACCCTGATTTCCTCTTGAAGCCGCTCTCGGAGCCCTGTCCAACGAGCGTTAGAACAATGGCGCTGGTCTTGCCGGCTTTTCCCTTTTTAAGACATTTGTTGCTCTTGCAATAGTCTCCTGAGGTGGTTGGTCCCATGATTTGCTTAGCTAAGTTGTAGCTACATGTCTCCCTTGTAACCGCTGGGTATTCTCCGCAATCCACCAGTGTCATAAAGATTCACATGGCCAAATCCCAAAGAAAACAATTATTGGGCATGTTGACAGACTCTGCAAGGTTTGGTCAGAAAAATCTGACACCCGCCTGTTGCATCATACACCACATAATTTTGAAGGTTCGGGGTGAAGAATCGGGGTGACCAGGGCCATTGGGGTAAGGAAAGCTTGGATCTACATCTTCCATATCCTCAGTATCTCTTTCTTTGTCAATGACAACAGGAGTGTAGGTGAAATCAACTGTTGTGACCCAATCTTGACCGTCCTGCTCACTGGCAGGGGGTGGAAAGGTGCCTTCTTGAATAATTTTTCCAAAAAAAGTGCCAAAATGCTTCCGGATTGCTGCCTGATCATGTAGAACAACTCTGGGATTAGTGGATGCGCAACGGGAACTAGTGGAGTTTGTGAATGAAACTCATGGGAAGGGGTCCAGCTCTTGGTATCATAGCACAATTGACAGTAGGGGTTTCCATTTCATACCCTGAGTCTTCTTGTTGATAAAAATGTTGCCGAGAGCCTTGGTGAGTTGATGATCTAAATGGACCAACAAACACGCTGCCTGGCAAAGAGGTGCCTAATCCCCCAGGCAACTGATTGAGGTGGAAAGACCGCTGGCTGATTTTGTTGACATCCACTGTGATGTCTTTGACAATTGTGATGAGCTGTGAAAATTCAGCTGGGGCGGACTGAGGCTCATCCAGGTCCATGAGATTACTTGCCTCTAAGGTTTCTGCAGCCCATGATGCAACTCTCCAGTCATTAATTTTGGGACCACGGCAAGCAGGAAAAGGTGTCTTCATATTTTAATTGGTAAACTGTTTGGCAGAAGTCATGGAAGGGGCCCATGGAGATGCTTGCTCTATCCAAGTTGTTGTTGTTGGCAGGTCTTGGGGTTCATCAAGGCATATGAGGTCTTTGATGTAAGCGTTATGGGTGGGTCTTTGAGAAGAAGTACTAGTGAATATATCTGGCTCAATGAATGGAATTGAAGGGGCCGCAATGGGCTTTTTTCTTTTCTCAGTTTCAATGGGAACCAGTACCAATTGTATTCGTGCTGTTGGAATGTAAAGTTTTTGTGCTACTAGTTTATCATACTGCTCTGCTAAGGCAGCTCTGCAATCACTTGCCTTGTACTTAGCCCCTAATTTGTTGAGCGACTTTTTTAATTTGGCCATTCGTGATTGATGCTGTGACACAAGCTATGGGGTGTTTTGGGCTCTGGAATTGATTCTGGAAAATTTTCTTGGTGAGAAACCGAGGTGGGGGGGTAGGATGGAGAAGACAAAGAAGCCAACACCGGTGAGGGGAAATCTTGATCTGGACTTTGGCCAGCTATATTATTGGGGCAAAAGTTGAAGTCTTCTTCATCCAAGGTATAAGTGACAATTTGTGTAGTTTTTTTTTTCAATTCGGTTCTTCTCTTACTTCTGGACAAACTCTCAACATGCTTTGGGTTAAAAATTTTGTTCTTGGAATGCTTGGACTGGTGGTTTTCATCTTCAAAGTTTAAAAGTAAGTTACTTTTGATTGAATAACTGAGTGGAACAATTAGTTCAAACTCACCTGAGGCTGGGCTATCTGGCAAAGCATTTTTTTTTTACTTGATCTGGGGAAAGGGGTGTTGATGTGAGTGCATCCCCGAGTGGTTGATTTGTGAAATAGATGAATGTTGTTGTCATCAGGTAACAGTGCAGTTGATGAAACATTGTCTTGAAGTTTATTGTGAATATGGGCTAGATTGTTGATACCAGTTAACAGCCCAGAAATGGGAACATCTTGGTGACTACAGTTCGATCTGCCAGATTTTTAGAAGGGTTTGGGTCTGGGTCTTGGAATATATTGCATACATTATTTGGATTGTTGGCGCCAGGTAATGGTGCAATTGATGGAACATTTGGGATTGAGGTATTGAAAAATTCATTTACTCCAGTCAGATTGACCAGGTTATTTGAAGGGTTTAGGTCTTGAGATATATTGAAAACTATATTTGGATCTTTTTCGGGAAAGTCTTCATGCAGATCTGCCGGGGTGAAAACTTTGAGATGTGATTGATTATTTTCTTGAGAAGAGCCCTCTTGAAAAAATGCAACTAAATCTTCATCAAGTGGGAAGGCAGAACACTCCGGATAAGCGGCAATGGTTGTCATCTGGATTGAAAGAAGAGCTTGGGGAATAGCAATGTGAGATGTAATTGAAGCTGGTATAATAACAGGCAGAGAGTTTTCACGGGTTAAAGTGTTGGAATACATGTCTGTATTCACCTGAGAAGTAGTGTGACGGACTGGCATCATTTCAGATGGTTCAAAGGCATCATTGATTGAGTGCAGTTGTTGAGGCACAGCACTTGCAAAACCCCGGAATCTGGAGACTCGAGCCGTTCTCGTTTGATCTCAAAGCAAAGCAAAAAAAAAATGCCAGGCCAAGTTGTCCAAAAGAAAACTCACGGAACTATCATCTGAATATTCCCCTGGACAGGAACAAAGCTTGATTGATTTCAACAAAGTTCCTTGCTCCACCAGGTCCGCCAACCTTCTTTGGCTGCAATGTCCAAGGTTTATATTACAACATGATAAAACACAAACCCCCAAAAGCATCCCTCTTTGGTTCTCATCACCCGGACTCTGACTTACTAACAAAACCCTTGGAAACCTTGCGGTTGTTGACTCCAATCTTGACCCCCAATACCTGTGCTACACCAATTCAACCAAGTGCATACCTATCAGCTTATCCAAAATTTGCCTCAAGCGCCACACATATTCAACCCAGTGCATATGCACCACACCCACTAGGCCAGCCATTTTCACCAACCCCAATCTTCACCTTCAATGCTGGTGCTATACCTACTCAACCAAGCGTGCAGATGGCATGTTTACCCGCTCATTGTTCAGATTCTGTAGCTCCAATGTTTGCGAGCAGTACTGGTATCATGCACAGTCAACCAATTGCACATCCAGTATTCCCAGTGTGGTACTCTAAAGTGGACTCAATAAAATTTTTATTATTTCACCATGAAGGAGCAGGAAATCTTAACTTTTTATTTCAGAAATGGATTCTGCACCAAAAATAACCCCTAGTCACTCACCAAAGCCATATCAATAACTTCACTAGTTTAAGAGCTACTCAAGGCAGAAGACTGAAATCAGGTACTTAGAATAAATTTCATAAACATAAAATAAATACACTATTCAATACTATGGATTATATACATCAGTGATAAGTCTATAATAAATATCTGCTAACACATAAAATATTACATACAAAGATAGGAGGCTGTCTACATCATTTACTATACATAGTTACCTACCACATGACTTGAAATGCAGATCAAGAGTCAATTACATCATTACACAGTCACATCATCATGCAGGGGCTTAGACATATGCATGCAAGGAAAATCTGTTGTGACACAAAGGTGTCACTGACCTTTCACACTCACCCAGACGAGGTTACTTGCGTGTTTTGGGAGCGACGGAATAGAATTATGACTATTGTTCTTCTCTATTCCATCACAGGTTATGAGCCTGCTCTCTCTTTTTATCCTCTTCACAAAAGGTAGCTCAGAGAAGAGTGTAATCGACCTATTATTATTAAATTAGTTTATCAATTCCGAAGGGTATCTCTGTTTCGAGTGTAATTGTCCCGTATAGTTATAGTTTTTTTTTTTAGACTCATTTTCAGACCTACAATTCCTTGGTACTTCATATTAGAGCAAATCATATTTAGTATCTGCGGACTTGGTAGATTT
>JNCO01008808.1:0-11156 GCA_000785685.1 Uromyces viciae-fabae
TTTAGAAGCCTCAGAGGCGAACTGAAGCCTTGTATTCAAGTTCTCATGATGAAATAGTAGATTTATGTATATTTAGTTTTGTTTTGAAAGCCTGGGATCTTTTGAATTGAAAAAGATCTCATGCTTTGTGATTTATCTAATGTTCTCCTGCGTCGGAAAGTGCTTTCTGGCTATTTAAAATATCTTTAAAATAGAAATTCAGACAGTTATACAATTTAACAGATCATGTAAATAAGCGGATTTTATGTAAGTATTTCAAAATTACTTTTCTATTGTTTTATTTGATTTTTTGATGATGTATGTATTTTTCCTTGATAGATCAGTATCTGTTCTTCGAGGAAAAATTTAATTTCATTTGAATATCTTTTTTTTTCAATGATTTATGTATTTTAGTAGATCTCATGATTTATATAGATGTTTCTGTTGTCAAGGATTTTTCTGTATGTACTTATTTTCTACATTATTCATAAAACTCATAAATAAGGTTATTTATGTTTAAATAAATGTTTGTTATTTCACAGTTAATGTATGTAACATGTGTAACATGTGTAACTAGTCTCTATAACACAATTGGTGCTAGATTGGTGCCAGATGTAGCAAAAGTGGTGAAGGAGTAGGAACTTGGGGGTACTTCCAGTGAGTAACCTATATTATTTTTTCATTAGAACTCCAAATATACAATTATATTTGGGCTCTTGTTAATATTAGAAAAGTTATTCAAATATTTTGTATATATTTTTTATTTCATTTATGGTTCATATTCAATTCTCCATCAGAATTAATCTTTATTTATTAGTTCTTATTTTTTGATTATATAATAAAATAAGAGTAATATTTGATGTTACATATGCTGGCTTGCTCAGGCATTGTAGCAGGCTGACAAAAAATAAGTGCAAAGCTCACAACTTGATTTGGTTCCGAGCATCTCCTTCATTGACATCTGAGTTGTGATAATTTTATAGTCTTAAAAGAAAAATTGATTTCAGTTTAAAAAGAAAGAAAAATAGAAAATGAGAAACAAACTGAAATAAACTTAAAATAAAAGGATAAAGATCAAGAGAGAGAGAGCAAAATAAAGTAGAGGAAGAAGAAGAACAGCGCCACAGGAAAGAACTGGATATGAAAAATAGTAATGGTCAACACTAGTTGTTTGAAAAGAATATTAATGAAAGAAATAATAAGAACCTATAGTCTTGAGCCTGGATGAGAATGATCTCAGTAAGTGGAAAAGATTGAAGAAGGAAAGCAATCTTGACAAGTGAGACAAAGAAGAAATTGTAAATGAAAAATAAATGAAAAATGAAACACAAAGCAAGTACTCTAGATTTAGAGTATGCACACCAAACACCCCCTTGCACTTAGCCCAAGGATAAGAAGCATACAAAGAATCTTGAAGATAGAAGCTCGTCCAACTGACTTTGTGAGAAAGTCAGCAAGAATTTCATCTGATTTGATTTACTCAAAATCGATGTTTCCAGCAATCACCTCTGAGCGGATGAAATGATATCTGAGGTTCATGTGTTTAGTTTCGAACGATGAATGATTGGATTCATTTTTCGCCAGTAGAATGGCACTTTGATTGTCTTCATAAACAAGGAATGGAAGGGAAACGTTCAGATCAAGGTTGTTTAGGATCATCTTAATCCAGATCAATTCTTTACACAGGTCTTATATTGCTATGTACTCGGCTTCGGTTGAGGACAGAGATTCAGTTGCTTGCTTTTTTGAGAGCCATTATATCAAGTTGTTGTTCCAAAGAACAAGATATCCTGAGGTTGACCTGCTGGTGATTGGACAACTAGCCCAACTGGCATCAACGTACGAGGTGATGACTTGCAAGTTAGAAGAAGATTTGTTGAGGGTGATCCCAAAATCTTTGGTCCCCTTTAAATATTGCAGAGTGTGTAAGGCAGAGTTCCAGTGATTGATGCCTGGCTCTTTTAAGAATTGAGACAGACAACCGACAGAGTACGTGATATCGGGTCTGGAGGTTACATTTAAGTAATTGAGAGCGCCAACTAACGCACGGTAGCTATGTTTTATTTTTGAGAATTCGAGAATCTCCAGTTTTGATGCCTTTACAAGCTTTGATTGAGGCTTCATAGGTGTAGCAAGCGGAGTCTTGAGACATTCAAACCTTGAGCATATTTCTTTGATGTAATGAGTTTGAGTAAGTTGAGTTTGATGAGCTGATTGATGGACTTTCATTCCAAGAAGATGCTTAGCTTCACCGAGATCTTTTATCTCAAAGCAAGCCAAAATCATCTTCTTAAAAATATTGGGTTCCTTTCTAAAAACCGCAATGTCATCAAAATGGACATATAGCCACGTATTTGCTGACCAAAACACACATGGTTCAGCATGACAATGTTTAAACCCAACAGACAGAAGCCAGGATGACAGAGTGAGCTACCAAGCCTTCGGTGCTTGCTTTGGACCTTAGAGTGCTTTCTTGAGAAGCAAAACTTCTCCCTTTTTGGTTCCTACGCCTCGAGGTGGAGTAAGAACAATTTGTTCTTGAATTGGAGCGTTAAGAAACGCGCATTTTACATCAATTTGATGAAATTGGAGGCCTTGTTGAAGAGAGTGAACGATGAGCATTCTCAGGGAGACGAGCTTTCCAGTTGGTGCGAATGTGAGGTTATAATCCCTTCCAAAAAACTCCTTGAACCCTTGGAAACAAAGTCTTGCCTTGTACTCTTCAGGCTGATTTGGAAGTTCGGGTTTTATTTTCAGAACCCAGGTAAATTTCAAAGGTTTGTCACCTTCATTTCGATCAATAACTTCCCAGACCTGATATCCTTCCATATTTTCAATTTACTTTGAGATAGCATTAAGCCACTTTTCTTTGTCTGGATGTAAGTTTATTTGATGACTTGATATGATTTCAGAGTCTATAGCCAGAGCGTTTTCTTTGGTATATACTCCCCTTCGACCGTGATTCACTATATTGTCAGAGCAGATATCCCCAATAATTTCTTTCAAAGGACAAGAGGTAGAGAGTTCTTGATCAGGAAATGGAGAAAAGTCAGGCACAAGATCTGAGTCGTCTGTGGGCAGAGCAATCGTCTTGAATGGATCAAACTGAAAGGATGAGTTGATTCCAGATTCATTTTTCAGAGTTGGGAAGACAGTCTTGTCAAAAGAAACATCTCGACTGACACATACACTTTTTGATTCAATCTTGAGGATTCGATACGAACTGAAGTCGTTAGCATATCCCAGCAGTATACCCTTTTCGGTGTTTGGGCCCAATTTGGCTTTTCGATGAACGCTGGGAATAAGAACATAGCATAGACAACCAAATGGTATAAGTTTCTCTAGATTGATTGTGTTTTTAAACAAGATAGACCTAGGAGTTTTAAACTCTCTGGTACCAGAGGGCAATAGGTTGCATAAATTGGTAGCGGTGACAATTGCCTCTGCCCAGTATTGAGGAGGTAAGTTAGCTTGAGCATACAGGCATCTTGCCTTTTCAATTATAGCTCGATTCCCCCTCTAAGCCATTCCATTGTTTTCCGGAGTGTAAGGCAGAGCAAATTGTTGGACTATACCGGAGGTTAAGCAAAATTGTTCGAAAAGCATGTTTTTGAATTCGCCACCGTTGTCTGATATGAACTTCTTGACTGATTTTGAGGTTTGCTTTTCAATTTGAGTGACGAATTTTTGAATTTCATCCAAAGTGTCTGATTTATGCTTGAGCAGACAAACCCACTTGAATCCAGAGAATTGATCAACAAGCTTCAGAAAATATTGACGACCGCTGACGGAGAAAGTTTGAAAAGGACCAACCAAGTCCAGATGGATTGCCTCTAGAACGTCAGATACAGGGTGGAACGTTCCTTTGAAGGGTTTTCTAGTGCTCTTACACATCTTGCAGGTGTCACATGACTCATTTGTGATAGCTTGAGGAACAATCTTCTTCAGGTATGCATTGTTAGGATGGCCAAGGCGTAGGTGCCCATTTTTGAAGTCAATCAATGTTAGAAGACATTCTGTGGATTCATTGGAGATGAAGGGGTTTTCTAATTCAAATAGATTATTTACAATCTTGCCTGATAGGGAGAAGCTGTCATCAAAATGAATTTTGAAATTTGATGAATTCTTGGATATAGCACATGAAGTTTTGAAGAGTCGATTGAGAGAAATTAATGGTCTACTGATGTCGGGCGCGTACAGAGAGTTCTCAAGTCGAATGATAGATCCAGAAGAGCTTTTCAGAAAAGCTTCCCCCATCTCAACAGACCTCATTTTATGATTAAAGTTGCCAGTGGCGATATTGATGTTGACAGATTGTTTCTTGAAGAAATATTTTGAATCTTTAATTATATGGTGAGAAGCTCCGGAATCAACAACAGCCGGTTTAGAATCATCAGCTATTTCAATGTTGTAAGCTTCAACTTCAATGTAATCAGTTTCCGCTTTGTTCGAGTCAATAAGATTAGCCTCAGCATCTCGTTTGGCCCTCATAGCCTCCTTTTCTTGGGGTGATAGCTTAAAACAAGGCCAAGCTGGGTGATTGGCTTTCGGGTTATGTTTTCCTTTTGAGCAGGGATGAAGTCGAGGAGGACAATTAGATTCAACCTTAAGAGCGGATGCATCTTCTGATTTGATTTTTACTTCAGATTTGGGATTTGCATTGATTCAGATCTCTTTCATGTAGACAAGTTCTTGTAGTTTCTTAAGAGTTCGATTAGGATGAAGGATAATTGCTTCATTCATAATCAAGTTATCAACAACATTCCAAAGATCTCTTGATAATTTGGCAAGAATGGATATCGAAATTAGATTGTCAGGAATTCCAAGTTGGACGACGGAAATTTCCTGTATCATCTTTTGACAAATAGCGATGTAGTCTTTTAGGTTGCCTCCATATTCAAACCGCATAAATTTTAGCCATACTCTGGCCTTGTTATTTATTGATTCAGAGGCAAATTGTTTGGTAATGGCTTCCTAGATTTTATTTGGTTTGTCTTTGTTTTCAATGGAGATCACTGTGTCGAATGCGTGATTGCTGAGATGACTAATTAAAATATTGGCTGCTTCAAATTTCTTCTTTTCAGAAGGGTTAATGGTTTCCCCTGAACAAATCTTCCATAATTCCTTGCTACAAAGGTACACTCTCATACGTGACAACCACTCGGGATAATTGGAGTCATTGAGTTTGCGGATTCCTGCCTTAGAAACTTTTTCTTCAGAATTGGACATGATCGTTGAATTTAGCCTGTTCTTTTAATGCAAGCAACCGTACTGATAATGTGATAATTTTATAGTCTTAAAAGAAAAATTTATTTCAGTTTAAAAAGAAAGAAAAATAGAAAATGAGAAACAAACTGAAATCACCTTAAAAGAACAGGATAAAAATCAAGAGAGAGAGAGAAAAATAAAGTAGAGGAAGAAGAAGAAAAGTGCCACAGGAAAGAACTGGATATGAAAAATAGTAATGGTCAACACTAGTTGTTTGAAAAGAATATTAATGAAAGAAATAATAAGAACCTATAGTCTTGAGCCTGGATGAGAATGATCTCAGTAAGTGGAAAAGATTGAAGAAGGAAAGCAATCTTGACAAGTGAGACAAAGAAGAAATTGTAAATGAAAAATAAATGAAAAATGAAACACAAAGCAAGTACTCTAGATTTAGTTGTTGTCGGATGTATCATCCACTTCCATCCGACCTCTTCTTTTGGGTCTTCTTTGATCCAAATGGTCGCAAGATGGCCTTGGCAATCAGATTCAGAATGTGTGCGAAGCATCTAATCCACTGTGAGTCCCCCTTAAGATTGGGCCACTTGAGTTTTTTCAATTCGTTCACCATGACCGAGTTGTCAGATGTGTTTTCGGAAACTATCCCAAATACCTGGTAAATACAAAGTATTGCGTCAGTACGGCCAGAGACTGAAGATAAGAAGACAAATGAACTACCTTATTTTGTATCTCAAACTTTTCAACAATCAGTTGAACTGTCTCCGCTACTTATTCCCCTGTGTGAATCTGAGAAAGCTTGATGAAATCCAAGGGAATTGCTTCAAGCCTTGGCTTGGCACCATCAACCTTGCTAAGCCTGGAAATTACCGTTTCAAGGATATCAAATCCATTTGGAGATTGCCAGGCGTCGATACCTAGATACATGGCTCCAGTGTGGGCCTGTAGAAAAAAAATGATCAGCGAGGTTTTAAAAAAAGAAAAGTGTTAACATACCTTCAAAGAAAGTTTTAAATCTTCTTGAAACGATGAGTATATCTGCTGTATAGCCTTTGAGATTGCACACCGGCCAGGCAAACACTTGAGAATTGTTGGGTGTAATATCCTTCTAAGGCTAGGATCGTCAAATACTAAAAATGGTTGTCCTGCTTTGGCGCACCAGATGGCACACATCTGTGTGACCTGGGGTGAGACAGAGAAGGGGTGGAATCGGATAGAAAGGAGTGAGTGGGAGATGGGTGAGACAGCCAAGGGGAGGGGGGATTAGATAGAAGACGGACAGATTGAAAAGAAGAAAAAGCAAATGCACCTTGTGCGGGTCAATCTCGCCAGTGCCTTGAATACCAAGCGATGCAAGCAAGCACATCTTGTCTTTCTCGCACTGACGCTTCAAGCATGCAGCTGCATGTTTCAGTAGGTTGCTACATGATGAATTGGTTGTTGGCCAATTGATCTTGGTACCACATCTGCAAAGGAGGAACGATGTGTTAGCTAATGAGGGCGAGTGATCTTTGAGACAGAAATGAGTACATACAATTTAAAAGGATAGGCTATCATTCGGCATCCAGTCTCATCGAGTTGTTTTGAAAGCTCCGGGGTATTATACAACGCCTAGCTGGAACTAACGGCGGTCCTGGCTATTTTTTGTGCTCGGGCTGAAAGTTTATTCATATCAGCAGAGTGGAAAAGCAAGGAAGTTATTTGAATGAAAACTTACCTAACTCTTCTTGGTCGGCGAGTTGCCTGACAACCACTCCACTGGGGGTTGGGTTACTAATTTCCTTGTTGGTGCAGGAATCCGATGGGCCTGGTCCTTGTTTGCCGTGAACGTCTGGGGTGCAGGATGTTCCTGAACTGGGGGGAGGGGAGGCGGTTCACATCTTCTTGCGCGGGCGGCAAGTCATTGCAGGGGCTGGGAAGGGTGGTTGCGGGGAGTGGGAGGGTGGGGTGAGTGGTAGAAGACAGATATCTGGATGTCAGAAGACATGGCAATATGTATTGCCCCCCTACCCCCCTCCCCCCTGCCCCCCGGCCCCTATGTGGCGGGTACCACCGAGGATTTTTGAGGAAAATCAAGACCTGTACCCGCCCGCGGCACATGCAGAGCGGGTACCCGCCCCCCTGATGAGTACCCGCCAACGGGTACCGCTGTGCCATCCCTACTTCAGGATGTTGGAATATGGATATGTGCAGACACAGTTGATGAATACCTCTGAATCAGTAAGTTTTTCTCTCATCTGACTGATCTTTTATAATTCAATTACAAATCTGACTGTTGTTTCTCCCCCAAATGGGTGAAAGTACTGCTCTCAAAACCCTCAAGCGCTTCTGCCGTGCGGTTGTCAATATATCTACTCTGAAGAGTATCTCTGAGCCCCCAATGAGGAAGATACTTCAAAAATTCTTTTAGTCTCTGAAGAAAGTGGATTCCCAGCAATGATGGGATCTTTATTTTGTATGCACTGGGGCTGGAAGAATTGCCCCATTGCAGATCATGGTCAGTACAGCGGCAAAGAAAAAGAAACAACCATAATCCTTGAGGCTTTTGCAAAACACAATCTATTGATCTGGCATGCATTCTTTGGTCTTCCAGGAACTCTCAATGACATCAACGTGCTAGATCAATCCCCCATCTTTCAGCAGTGCCAAGATGGTAATGGAATATCCACTAAATACTCAGTCAATGGTAATGAATATCATCATGGATACTACCTCACCGATGGCATTTATCCCAAGTATGCCACACTGATGCAATCAATCTCCAAGCCTCAAGGTCAAAAGTGCAAATACTACGCAAAAAATGCAGGAGACATACCGGAAGGACGTGAAACACACGTTTGGAGTATTACAAGCAAGATACACAATCATTCGACATCCAGGACGCCTCTGGGATCAATCTGACCTTTCCTTGATTATTAAAACAGTCATAATCCTTCACAACATGACCATTGAAGATGAAGAAGGCACCGAATTCGAAAATGACTATATTTACTACCAAAACACAAGATCTGGCACTTCAATATCCGCAAATAACTCACCCAATGATGAGTTTAATGAATTTCTCTTGCGTTATCAAGCAATCTGGGATGTTCAAAGTCACAATAAATTGAAGAATGACTTGATTGAACATCTATGGTCCAAGCATGGAAGGGAAAACAATGAATTTGAAATTTAGCTTCTCCCCATTTACTTTTTACCATCTTGTCCCGCCGATTTTCTCCGATTTTCTCTCTTCTGTAAATGTTCTCAAAAATTTTCTCAATTTTTCTTTTAGTTTTCTCTTTTAGCTTCAAATTTGTTTTTGTGTTGTATTAATCAAACAATCTTGAGAGAAATACATAACAAAAGCCAAACAATCTTATAAACACACTGTTCATACTAAGTCAAACAATCTTGAGAGAAATAAATAACAACTGTGTTGGACTCTAATTTAAGTTTTTGTTCTTGTTTGTGACTCTCATTTAAGTTTTTCTTGTTTGTACAAGACTTTCTCTCTTCTCAAGTTGTTCTTCTCATTTAATTTTTTCTCTGTTCTCTTGAACATGTTCAGACTCTTAAGAAAATGTTTGTTTTAATTTTATTTTCTGCCTTGTATCAATCAAACTATCTTGAGATAAATAAATAACATATGAAAAATAAATAGCAAATGAAAAATAAGTAAAAAATTAAAAACAAGTAAAAAATGAAAAATAAATAACATTCAACTTTGTAAAAAAAATAAATAACAATCAACTTTTGAAGCTACCCAATTGATTTTCAAAAAATCGAAATAATTGTTTTCTTATCTCGGAAAAAAAAACACACATAAATTGTTCTACCGTTCATCAATGGAGCAGACATAAGCAAAAGACAGGAAAAAAAAAACTGAGAAAAAATACTATTGGTGATCTCATATGGCACGCTGCTTCTTTTGCCAATAGATTCTACATTCTTCATTCATACCCGTGAGATCCATGGACATGATGCAATCATCAGCTGCGGATTGCATTGCCTCTTTGATGGTGTGCATTTGTTCCTCAGAGATTTTGACAAGGTGATCTTTTGAGAACCTTCTCTAAAAGGGAAGAATCATCACGCTTTTGTTTGGCAGTTTTTTGTCCATCGGGGCGTGTTTCCAGTACCAATAAACTACAGGCATGCTTGGGGTGCCATCTGAACCATTAACACTGATGCGATTGCCATGGTCAGCTAGTGGGCTAGATGGTTCAGGGCCTTCAGTGGTCATTGGGTCGGTTGTTGAATAAGAGTAGGGATGTGGCTTAAAAGATTCCTTAATCTTGGGTCTCTTTACTTTTAAGTCAATTTCTTGACAGGTGGCCTGCCATTTTGGGATATACTTCAATATCCCCCAGCAATGATCTAGGTTGAAAGCGGCCCCATTTGTTGCTTGGTAAAGTTCTTTTGCTTCTGAGAGCTGAAGGAACACCATCATTGGTCAGTCCATAAGTTCTAGCACATCAGGATAAAAGAAGATTAAGATACTTACAACATCATCACAACTCTTTCCGCTCTTAAGGCAACTTTCAACTTGCGCATAGCAGCCGCGAAACTTTTTCACCACTTTGAGTATGTGGCCCCAACGGCATTCAATTGCATTTGTCAATCGCAAAGGCATCAGCTTGTATTTTTTTGAGTTGATGTTTTGTTTGTTGAGATTGTCGACTAATTCAGTGTAGTAGCTATGGACCTGTTCCCAAAAAGTAGCGGCTTTCTGACTGCTTCCAACAATACTGTTGTGGCTGGCATTCAACCAAGCAACACAAAGTTGCTTATCTTCATCAATTGACTAGTTGGGATTCTTCTTTTTGGGAGCCTCGGGTTTTGGGGTCTTCTGCTTGAACCTTCACTGAAATTGGCCTGCAATTAGTATCTTGTTGCAGTTTGGGGGTATTCTGAGGAAGCATTGAGTCGAGAAGTGGATCAAGAGGGAGGGGGTCCGAATCAGAAGGTAATTTTTTCATCTTGCGTACGTATTTGGTGTGATATATAAAAAAAAGGGGTGTGCTAAAACGACGCCCCTAATCTACTAAAACGACACCTTTGGTCAAAGGTATGTCGCGAGGCTTGCCTCGCGACGTACCAGGTGTTGTTTTAGTACAAAATGACCCGCAGCAGGTGTCGTTTTAGACACCTGGTAAAAAAATAAAATGACACCCCCGGGGGGTGTTGCTTTAGTAAGTTCACCCCCCCATGGGGTTTCCTTTTAGTAGGACAAAAAAAAAAGAAAAACAAGAGGAAAAAAAAGAAAGAAAGAGAAAGGTAAAAAAGAAACAAAAAAACAAAAAAACAAAAAAACAAAAAAACAAAAAAACAAAAAAACAAAAAAACAAAAAAACAAAAAAACAAAAAAACAAAAAAACAAAAAAACAAAAAAACAAAAAAACAAAAAAACAAAAAAACAAAAAAACAAAAAAACAAAAAAACAAAAAAACAAAAAAACAAAAAAACAAAAAAACAAAAAAACAAAAAAACAAAAAAACAAAAAAACAAAAAAACAAAAAAACAAAAAGGAAAAAAGAGACAAGAAAAAGAAAAAAAAAGGAAAAAAAAGAGAAAAAAGTAAAAAAAAAGAGGAAAAAAAAATAAGGAAAAAAAAGAAAAAAAGAAAAAAGAAGAAAAATAAAAGAAAAAAAAGAAAAGAAAAAAAAATAAAAATAAAAATAAAAATAAAAAAAAAGAAAAAAGAAAAAAAAGATAAAAATAAAAACAAGAAATATAAATAAAAATAAATTAAAAAAAAGAAAAAAGAGATAATAAAAAGATGATAAAAATAGAAAGCAACAAGAGTAAAAAAAACACAAAAAATCAAAGTGTAAAAAAAGAGCAAAAAATCAAAAAAAAGAGAGACAGAAAGAGAGAAGGAAAAAAAGGATAAAAATAGGAAGAAATCAAGGATTTTTTCTTCTTTTCTTCTCATTTTTTTTTGCATTTTTTTTACTCTTGTTTCTTGATTC
>JNCO01008811.1:0-11154 GCA_000785685.1 Uromyces viciae-fabae
CAGCCTAAGCTAGAGTGGTTGAGATCAACTCCCCTCTACCTCCCTTGCTGACAATAAGGGCTCCCCATCTTAATAAAATTCTTAAGAACTGGGTGAAGACATTCCTACTGGAATAAGCACTGCTTATATTGTATTTATACAATTAAGTAACCTACAATAATATAATAATTATAATAATTATTATATTTTCTTTATTTTGACCATTGTACCACGGCCAAAAGGCAATAGAGGTACTCTGGTAAGCTAAAAGCTTCACAGTTAAGTAGGGCTCAAGTTCCCTAACCTGTGCAATTTGACCAACCAATGTGGATGGTCCAACATGGCCAAAATCTGGAAATCTGTCAGTGTTATTTTTTTTTTACGTCCAACCAACGCAACACTATGCTACTTTTTTTTTCTTTCAAAATCTGTTAGCGTTAGCTGGAAAAAAAAAACTAACACTAACTGTAGCATTAGTGTAAAAAAACTAGAATTACGCTACGCTAATGCTGATGTTAGGGTAGCGGACCCACCCTTGCCACTTTTCATTAACTTCTTTATCCCTTGATTTCTGTTTTTTAATCTCCGACTCTTTTGTAGTATATTCTGTCCATACAACAAAGCTCCTTCCTCTGTTTATACCAATTTTTATTAGTACTAAAAGGGATAGTTGTGTGGTAACTTTTTCAAACCATGAAATGTGATGTGAGTGTTCCATCAACCGGAATTGAGCCCAAGATTTACCAATGCAAGAACCTATTCCAAAAGACATTGATGTGCTGCCTACCAAGCCAATGTCTTTAGGATGTTTTTTGGGAATCAATCTTGTATGGTTGAAAACTGATAGTGTGTCTACCCACATGAACAGGTATTCTTCAATGTTGCTGTAAATTTTTCTCAAAGCTGTATGATTGTGCCAGATTTTCAGAATCCTGTAGATTGAGCATAGGCAGCAACACATCTGGGGGATTAGTAAAACAACACGATTTAGTCTCCCAGCGAGTATTTCCAAATTGTTATAAGAAAAATGAGCTCATGTTGATAGGAACACCTCATTTTTTTCTAGCCTTAGGGCAATTTTCTCTTCCAGTAATTTTACCATTGTTCTCAATCCATCTCAAACAAATCCAATAAATTGTTGTGTTTTTCCGAATTCCCAATATTTCTGCTGATTTGTTTGTACCCCAAGTGCCATCACTCTTTCTACTATTTCTTCCATTATGAGATATCCTTGAAAAATAGGTTATTATCAACCCATCTGAAGACCAAAATAAAATAAATATCCTTGAAAAATAGATTATTATCAACCCATCTGAAGACCAAAATAAAATAAAATTCAAATTGCATCAACTTTTTCCAAGCATCTACTGGTTGCCCAAAAGAGCCACAGCCTGCCACTCCTCCAAAAGTAATCAGAGTAGCCAAAAATATGCTATTGGTAAAATCTAAAACTAACAGGTATTGCCATTGTTTTGGAGGAAGGCCTTTTCCCAATCAAAAAGGCCTGGAAATACTGACCAATTTTCTTTTTCAAAGTGCTCTGATGCTCTATTGAAATCTACAAAGGTTGTTAAAAATTTGTTTTTTTCAAAAAAACTACTTATCAATTTGATAGCATAAATTCAATGTATTGATTATAAATCACTACAAAATATTCATTATTCATTTTAGTCAAAAAAAGCAATAATAAGAAATAAAAAAATTATCTCAAAATAGCTTATTTACAATATAATCAATTTGAATAAGATTTGAAATGTCATTTTTCATTGTATATATATATAGATTATCAGGGGGTATCAAAGTTAGTTTGAAATCCATGAAATTAATGGTGGATTCCAACCAAATTCGCCATTTCGAATCCGCTAGGTGTTTTTGAGAATACAATTATTTATTTCACCATGAATGTATCAAAGTTAAAAACAAAACCAATTAATTTTTTAGAAAAAAAATATAAAAAAACCTGACCTCATTCCATGTCAGTGCCTCTCGTCCTTTGCTTCTTACCTTTCATATAATACAGATCCCATTAAAATAAGTCAGTTTTTATTGCATCCAAATATCAATACAGATTGTAATCATATGCTTATCATTTACATATTCTTCATATTGATCTGCTTGCCTCAAGTCTGACCTGGAACAATATCACAATTGATACCCTAGTGCTGAACTCTTTTTTTTTACTGAAGAACTGGTCAAATACCTGGAATCACCCTCATTCAAATCACTACAACCTCCATGGTTGAGATTCATAGTTCAAACAGTCATCTCCCACCGAGTGCTACAATCAAAAAATGATACATCATCTCTACTCTCAATGAAATTTCTGGTTTCCTCCCATGAATTTAGCTATCAATGATAATACTGAAGCTAGAGTGCTGCCACACCAGACTGGAGGAATTTAATGATCTCTCCCATTTGGACTGCAAAATATTTTGTTTGTATCTATTCCTTTCTTCAAAACAAATTTTGCAGAAAAACAAAAATAAATTCTTTTCAACAAATTTTGCAAGTAGAACTCAGTTCATCAATGAGCCACCTAAGGGAAAGAAGCAAAATTTTATTTCTTGTGGTTTAATCCTCATGAAATTGATCCAAAGTTTTTATTTGGGAAATGGAAGTATGAACACCGAATTTTCAAAAGCAAAGTCAGTTTTTTCATTTCTTTTTTCAAATTATCTCTTTTATCACAACCAAATCATTCCTTATATATTAATTTGTGAAAATACTCATGAGTCATCAATTTGTTTGATCCCCTCCTTTTTTTTTTTATTCTGATAAATCCAATTCAGAACAAAATCTTGTTTAAAAATCATTGTTTTTTGTAAAATTGGTTACGAGTCATCAATTTGTTTGATCCCCTCCTTTTTTTTTTATTCTGATAAATCCAATTCAGAACAAAATCTTGTTTAAAAATCATTGTTTTTTGTAAAATTGGTTAGTTTTATTATTTTGTGAACAGAAGGCAGAGGAGGTGGATTTTTGAATAAGAATGATAAGATTGTTTCATTCTTTTCCAAAATCTATTAGCTTTCCTATGATCATAGAAAGCACATGCAAAAATATTCAAAGCAATCTGATGAGCTATTTTTGTTTGAATCAGAATAAAATTTATTTTTGAATTAAACTTTTTTTTAATGTTTTTATATAAAAGAGGATGGAAAAGAAGGTTGTCACCAGGTGAACATGAAGGGTTCTGGAGAACCGTTTCCAAACAGAACACTGCATGTGCAACACTGGGAGAGATAGAGGGGTGGTGGAAGGAGGAAAAGGATGATGGAAGAGGCGATTTTTAGGCCTGAAAGAAGAAAACAAAATAAAATATAAAAATTGTTAAATTCAAAGAATGATAAAATTTATTATAACTATGAAAATTTATATCTTGTAAAAAAAATAACCAATTAAGACAATTTTTATCTCAAAGAAACACTGAGATCAAGGAATACAACTTTGTCATACAATGTTTAGTGATGAAATGAAAATTGGCTGAGATCAAAGAAATTAAAGATGCCAATGATTTTGATACTTGTTAGACCTGGCAACTTAGATTTTGATGAGGTTTTTTTTTTGTAAAAAAAAAAAGAAATTTGGGGTGAGTGGCAAGTGAAAAGTGGAGAGAAAAAAGATAACTCACTTTTCTGAACTAGGGGATATTGATGTGAGGTGAGTGTTGAGTTAAAAGTGGAGAGGAAAAAAAAACTTGCTGGTTGGACCTGGCAAGTTGAATTTTTTTTTTAAAAAAACAAAAAACGTCAATGTGAGGGGAGTGGTGAGTGAAAAGTGGAGAGAAAAAAAAAACTCACTTTTCTAAGCTGAAGGATAACTGTGTGAGGTGATTGCTGAGTGAAAAGTGAAGAGGAAAAAAAAAACTCACTTGTTGGTCAACTTGGCAAATTGAACTTTGTTGAGTTTTTTTAAACAAAGAAGAAATTTCAATGTGAGGTGAGTGGTGAGTAAAAAGTAGAGAAACAAAAAATGTCAGCTGGCTACTATGTTAGAGCCAACTAACAAATAGCAGCAATAAAAATCTGTAATATTTTTATAATTAAAATAGTAATAAAAACATTATTAAGCAGAAGGAATAATAAAAATATTATTGCATATTTGAATTCCTTGGTAAAAAATAACCCCAGTCACTCAGAAGAAGTATGGGCAAAAAATACCGCCTTCTTATTTTATTTTATTGATAAAGAAAAATAGGAAGGAAACCCCCACAAACCCTCTAGATGAGACGTCACCTATACTTGTGTATATGTATTAAAACATATTAATACATAAAAATGAGGTGTTGTGTATACTTTAGAAGTTAAACACATATTGGCAATGCTGTCAAATGACGCGGGAGATTACATAATCAATCCCTAGACAAATGACACGGAACTCAGTTGGCTTATGTAACCCAACTGACAGGTCCCACAGGCCCTGACGGTCCAAAACTGCGTTGTTTGAAAAATGCAAACAACACATAGTAAAAATACTCCCACAGTCCTTCAAAAAATAGAAATTCCATGTAAAAATGTTATACTAAGGAAGCTTCTATTTTTCCTTGGTAGACAAGATAATTTTACCTCGAGATAAAAAGAGAAACAACACAGGGAAAGTGAAAACAATATGAAAAGTATTTTTTCAAATATCAATTGAATAAGAGAAATGACATGTTTAGTTCAAAAAATCATAACTCCGTCATCTCAATTGATAAAACTGAATAAAAATTACACAGATCATCCTTGGAAGACATTTTTTCAAGGATAAACCCCTCGAGTACAGATCACGCATAATGATCTTTTCACATTGCCCACATAATTTCTCAATTACTCGCATAATGCAGTCTACATTCTGTGGGACATTTACATACCATTAAGGGCGCCCCAATAGGATTGGAAAAGATATAAATAGAGCTCTCTTTTTGACCTCTCATTCCTCAGAATTATCTTTACCAGCTACACATAGTTACCTACATACACCAATAAGTATATCAGTCACTCCATAGCATCACAAAGACCAATTCCTACTCAGCTAAGCTCACTGGATCCCCCTCAGCACTCCAGTCTGCCTTCCCCAATCAACCACACCTCCTAGACCTTCTCCTCCGTCATGATCTGGACTAAGGTAAGTCTTTTTGACTCCTTCTCAAAGTCATAAAGACTTTACCACTACGTGGTATATTGGGTTTAATCACCCCTGATCTCTATCAGGCCCCAAATACAAGTTGCCTAGCAACTTAAAAAGGGTTACAAACACCCCATAGTACGCTCTGGCCCCTTATTTCTTCAGAGGGATAAACAACCCCAACTACGCTCACTGGATCCCCCCCAGCACTCCAGTCTGCCTTCCCCAATCAACCACACCTCCTAGACCTTCTCCTCCGTCGTGATCTGGACTAAGGTAAGTCTTTTTGACTCCTTCTCAAAGTCATAAAGACTTTACCACTACGCTAAGCTCACTGGATCCCCCTCAGCACTCCAGTCTGCCTTCCCCAATCAACCACACCTCCTAGACCTTCTCCTCCGTCATGATCTGGACTAAGGTAAGTCTTTTTGACTCCTTCTCAAAGTCATAAAGACTTTACCACTACGTGGTATATTGGGTTTAATCACCCCTGATCTCTATCAGGCCCCAAATACAAGTTGCCTAGCAACTTAAAAAGGGTTACAAACACCCCATAGTACGCTCTGGCCCCTTATTTCTTCAGAGGGATAAACAACCCCAGTTTATCTGGCCCCTCTGATAGTAATTACTTTAATAACATATATATCTATATGTTTTATAAAACCCATTACCTGCACCAAACTGTGCCATAAATAGTGTTAAAAATATTTATAACTATATGTTTTATAAAACCCATTACCTGCACCAAACTGTGCCATAAATAGTGTTAAAAATATTTATAAACACTTTGCAGAGTGTGTAGCTAAAGGGTATTCAGTCCCTGGCATCACAGCTTCTGACAAAAAACTCACTTGTTTTACCTGGGGGATTGCAGTTAGATGGTTTTTTTTTTTAAGACAGTGATTCATTCATATGAAATAGGTTTTCACTATAAAGAACTTGCTTAGTTGTCATGATCTTATGAGTTGGTTTTTGGATGAGTTTTTAGGCATGGTGTGTTGAGTTGATGATGAAAACAAGGTAAAAAATAAAAAAGAAGACTGAATTCTCAAAGGGGTTAAGAATATGAAAAATGCCAGATTTGAATCATGAAATCCACCATTTTCCATTTTTGAAATACACCTACCCTGGGCTAGGTGTATTTCACAAATCCACCATTAATAATATTGGATTTGATAAAATAAAATGGCGGGTTTCTAATGGCGGATTTCCTAAATTTGATATGCCCTATTATTATTCTTTTGGAAAAATCATCAATCTATTGTCATTTGTATAAATCCATAACCATTCCTCCTTTTTTCAGTCATATTTTTTCTTTCTCTTATTTTGATTCTTTTTAAATATTTTAAATTATATGGTTGATTTTTAATGAAGAAAAAGCATTTTTTTTTTTTTTAATTAAATTTTGTTCAAATTTAATCATATATCTTAAATTCTTTTTATTGGAAATCATATGTAACCTTAAGCTCAGATCTGTTGTGTGTCTTGAACTCTAATTAATCCCCCACATAGTTAATAGTCTCTATGTTTTATTTGTTGCATGAAGAATGACCAGATTATTTAGACCATCTCCACTGCAGGAGAAAACCCACATTGCTAAATTTTTCAATTTGAAGTATTTGCCGCAGTTTTAACAAAGCTCCATTTTTTCCCCTCTATCACACAGCTCCAAAGGTGGAGTTTTGGTGCATGAAAGGCCCCATCCACAAATTATCAAGGTGTATACCTGGAATGGAAAAACACCAACTCATCTAACACCTATCTCACTGCCATCAAATCATGTCAACATCAAATAGGTGTATCAACCCAATACTTGAAGGCTCACTGCTCTTGTTTGAAGAAAATGAAGCCACCCATTCCCATGCTGGATCCAAACTAGGAAAGCAACCAAACTTCCTGCATGATTTTGAAGGGAGTTTCAACCACCTGGTATCACATTATTTTGCAAAAGAACCAATGTAAAACTACACTACGTTTAGGTGCCGGTTCTGGATGTCCTGGACCCTTTTCTTGAGGATGTCTCACCTCAAGAACTGTTCAGGAATATGAACCCTATTTTACTCACCCAACCAACACCTTTGGACAATTGGGCATCAGTCCAATCGTGAAGATCACCACCATCCTCTGCATGATTGCATAAGGAGGGGCAGCGGATTGCAATTACAAATATCTAAAACTTTCCAAGACCACCTCTCTCAAGAGTATCAGGAGTCACCATCTTCAAAGACAAATATCTCTGATATACAACAGTTGAAGATTTAAAATCATTACTTGCCACTGGAGCCAAGCATGGATTCCCAGGTATGCTTGGCTCCAGTGACTGTATGCATTGGCGGTGGAAAAACTGCCCATCTGGTTGGACTGGGAAATTTCAAGGGAAAGAGCAGGTGAGTTGACTTGTTTCTTTTTTTTTTGATTCTTACACTCAAATAATTTTTTCTGCAGGTACCTGCAGTGATCCTGGAGGTGGTAGAATCAAATTATCTTTGGACCTTGCATTGCAGGATCCCACAATGACATTAATGTGTTGGATTACTCTCCCCTATTCAACAACCTCCTCAATGGAAATCCCCCCAGTTTCAAATTAAAAATTAAAAATCATGAATACCATCAAGGTTACTACCTTTCAGATGGTATCTATCCTGACTGGGCAACCTTTGTCAAAACTCTTTCCCAGCCTTGAGGTGCATATCAAAAAAAAGTTCTCAAAAATTCAAGAAGCCCTGCGCAAAGATGTGGAGTGCAGTTTTGGGGTTCTTCAAGCACAGTTTGCTATTGTTTCACTGCAGCCTTGAGGTGCATATCAAAAAAATTTCTCCAAAATTCAAGAAGCCCTGCGCAAAGATGTGGAGTGCAGTTTTGGGGTTCTTCAAGCACAGTTTGCTATTGTTTCACGTCCTGCTTGAGGATGGAAACATCATAAATTAAAAGATATTATGAAATGTTGAATCATCCTCCACAACATGATAGTAGAGGATGAAAGTGGCCAATATTTAGATTGTGTGTATGATAACCCTGATGCTATCATACAGCCACTGAAAGTTTTGCACAAAGGAAGGATCTCATTTGAGAATTTTATTGATAATCTTCATTTAATGAAAGATCCAGTTGTGCATTCACAATTGTGCACTGATCTGATCAAAAATTTGTGAGATATTGAGGCACGTGAAGAAGATGACAAAAATTACTGTCATAAGTTTCCCTTTTATTTTTAATTACAATGTTATTTTGTATCTTTTATTTCAAGTCTTGCATTTTTGTTAATAAAGAGAATATATAAAAAAAAAAGCATTGATATAATTATAGAAAAAACATTGAGAGAATTAAAGAAAGAGAACATTGAGAGAATTTTAGAAAAATATAAATAAAGAAAGAGAGAAATATAGAAGCATAAAGAAGCATATAGATAAAATAGAATGGCCTAGCAGATGAGTGAAAAATTGAGGAAAGTCAATATGAAAAACAAGCAAAAAAAATGAGAATAAATAAAACTGACCAATTCAACTTGTAATTTATTGTACATCAGCTGAAATGGCCTTGCATTTCAAAATAAAGTACTTGCAAGTTTCTTCATAAAGACCTGTGAGGTCTTTGGTCATTATTTCCAGCTAAGTGTTGGTGATGCCATTTTGAGCAATCATCTTGAGGGATTGAGAGTCCGTTTCCAAGACATCATTTCATCATTGTGATTGAGAAGAAATGGAATTGGAAAACACTACACTGGTCAAATGAATTCCATCATTATCATTTGTTGTATTTCCAAGTAGTTCAGAAGCAATGTTGCCTAGAAATAAAAAGAATATAAAAAAGAAAAAATACTAGGTAAGTTGTCAGCCTTCAGACATATTCAAGCTATTTCTGAATTCCGCAAATACAATAATTATATATTTTACATTTTATATTTTATATTTTATATATTCTATTTTGTTTGTTTACTAATTAAATAATTGTATTATTAATATTTTTGTTTTGTGTTATACAAGTTGGTTAAAATTGTTGAATTGTCAAAATTCACTATAACCTAGCAGTTAAAGTAAGCCTTGAATATCTTGAATATCTTTGTTCTGAACCAGGTTCAAACCACCATGGAGTCATAAATTAAACTTACATTTTTTATATAACTTAATAAATAAATAAAAAATACCGATATTATTTTCAAGAATCACATTCTTGAAAATATATCCTTGTATCCTGAAAATACCACACAATCAGTGGATTTATTTTTTCATACTTATTGCGCATGATGACGGTGGATAATTTACCCTTATGATTCACAATAAATTATCCTTAGATTAGTTGGGATTTTACCCCAACAAAACATTTTTTAGAGAATGCGTGAAAACAAGCTAATACTTTCCTTGGGAAAGAATAGAGTATAAATACTCTTGTTTCCACACATTCTAAAAAGCCAACATTAATAAAAATAATAAAATTTAACATAAATACTTAAAACATACTTTTAAATATCTTAAATATTTTGAAGCATCAAGTAGGTTAAAACATTATCTCTTATTAAATCTCACTTACTGGGCTCACCCCTCCTTCTAATCAAAACTAGAAGGACAGTGCCCTTAAAAAAATAAAAGGCTTGGATAGGTTTTTACCACCAACCCCTCCTCTTAAAGAAAAGAAGGAGCTCCGTCAGTTGACGTGAAGACACTCTGAAAAAGAGTATCCAATACTTACAACTAAGTTATAAGTATTGAAGACCTGTGTACAGTTTGTCACGGCCATCTAGGCAGTAGAGACACTCTGTAAAAAGCACCTAGCTCACATAAGTTAAGTAAGCAAAAAAAGGAAGAATGCTATGAAGATAAAAAAGAAAAAAAAAGAAAAAAACTTACTTGAAAAAATATTTCCATCCATATTTGATGTGATTTTTCAATTTGAGAAGAATTGTCCAACAGGAATTGGAGAAATATCTTGGATGGAGGAATGGGGGTGGACACCAGGGGATACAGATGATATCCTCTGGAAAGTATCACAGAAAATGTATCTGATAGGTGACTCTAGGCAAAGCTACCCTGGAGCTACGTGTAGCATGGTTGTAGCAGCAAGAGGGTCAAAGGCTATTTTGAGCCTGCGTTCAACCGCGGCAGTGGAGGCGCTATCCTAGGGCGTAGGAGCTAAAAATAGCATAGCTTCACAGAATAGCAGCTGCAGTGAAGTTGCTCTGATAAACTGAATAATTTGAAGAAAAAGTATGCATAACTTTTTTCATTCAAGTTATCATTGATTTTTTGTTTTGTTTTATTGTATGGGGGGGGGGGGGGTTCAAAAAAAAAAATGGGTGCATGAAATGTAAATTTCAAAGCAAAGGTAAATGTTTAAGACTATGGCAAAAATAAATAAATAACATAACATGGTCTGATTATAGAATGTTGAATTATATGTGAAAGAAGTTTTACATTTAAGGTTTTGTTAAAAAAAACCCCTAATTGAGAAATTAACTGCACCTGGTGCAGTGAATAAAACATCTTCAGGGGTGTTGTTTTAGCACTTGAGACTCTTCAGAGGTTGTTATTCTAGTCATACAAAAAAAAAAAAAAAAAAAATGAAAGAAAAAAAGAAAGAAAAAAAAAAAAAAAAACAGAGAAAACAAAAAAACATTCCAATGCACAATGCACCTTTTTGATTTATTTATTTTTGTCATAATTATTATTATTATTTATTTAATTAAGATTATTTTTTTCTTTACTCTATATCTATGTATTAAAACTAAGGTACATAATAAATCCTATTTCTAATCATAATCCAAATCCAAATAAATATATATAAGAAAAAAGGTATCTAAGTTAAACCTTTAAGTAAACCATCAACCAAAATATTTTCAACATCAAGAAATTTAAAAGAATGATCATCCTCATCATCATCTTCATCTTCATCATCATTATTATTATTATTTAATTTATTTATAGATGAAGATTTTTGATTATTTTGATTTTGATTTTTAATGGAAAGATAATAATTATTTAAAAGTTTTAATCCTTCAATAGGTCTAATCAATTCATTTAAAGTTCCAATTGTAACATGAAAATTATTTTTTTCCTGATTATAATTAAATTTTTC
>JNCO01008812.1:0-11150 GCA_000785685.1 Uromyces viciae-fabae
TTCCCCCAAAGGGTGTTGACACCAAACCGAATCAGGTTCTTCGACTGAGGAAAGCCATGTACGGATTGAAGCAGGTGCCATTAGCTTGGCACAAGACTCTCTCAACATGGTTACTTTCAGTTGGGTTTCAACGATCAGAAGTAGAACCATGCGTGTTCTGGAGGGACGACACTTTCCTATACGTCCATGTGGATGATCTCGCTATTTTTAGCCCCAATCCTGAAAAATTCAAATCTGAAATATGTCATCGTTTCAGGATCAAAGACCTTGGAAAAGCCTCGTTGTTGTTGGGTATGAATGTCATCCAAGCTAAAAACTCGGTCACGCTTAGTCAATCTCATTACATCTCAACCATTTTAAAAAGATTCAATTGCGACTCTCATTTCCCTCTAGTTACTCCGTTACAACCTGGATTCCAGTTTGTGAAAGCCACCAAACAAGAAATTGAAGAATTTAACAACCTCAACATGAATTATCGTGCGGTTGTGGGAGCGCTCAATTTCCTGAGCATAACCACGAGACCTGATATCACTTACGCTGTGAGTAGCTTATCACAGTTTCTAAGCGAACCAGGAATACAACATTGGAATGGTTGTCTCCATACTCTTCGTTATCTCAAGGGAACCATCGATATCGGTCTGACTCTCACCAAGTCTGAGACTTTCTCCGAGCATAATCTGTCCGCACATGTTGATTCCGACTGGGCCAACTGCCCCATCACCCGAAAATCTGTGTCCGGTTACTTAATCAAGTGGAACAACAGCTTGGTGTCTTGGTGCTCAAAAAAGCAATCTGCAGTATCTCTTTCGTCGACGGAAGCGGAATACAAAGCTTTATGCGACTGTATCAAAGAAGTAATCTGGGTCAAAAACGTTCTTCATCAAGTTTTTAAATATGACTTTGTTAATCCCATTCCCATTTTTGAAGATAATGCAGGCGCTGTTCTTTTAGCAAACAATGAATGTAACAAATGAATGTAACCACTCAGGCTTCAAGACGAAGCACATGGATCTCAGGTTTCACTTTGTTCGTGAACAAGTCAAGGCAAATGTAGTCAAGGTAATCCAGCTCAGAACTGATGAAAATCTAGCCGATTTTTTGACTAAATCCGTCAATAGATCTATACTCAAGAAAACTTTAAAATCAATTCTTCCCAGTCAATTCATGAATCACTGAGCAAGGGAGCGTGTTGAATGTTCATCAAGTTACTCATTCTCATTGTTGCTTTATTTCTATTTTTTTATTATTATTATTATTTGTCTTCATTTTTGTTTCTATCTTATTTTTTGTTTATTTATTTATTTATTATTATCTGTGTGTAAATACTCCAATTATAGAGTATGTGTCTCATATAAACATTTCACCCTTTCCGTAGCTCTTTTTCTTCAGATCTTTTTACTCGTTCTTGTCCATTGAAGACTCTTAATATTCTTAACCTTCAATTATCTAAACCAAGAACTCAAGATCCATTTATTACTATCCTCCGGTCTCTAGGTATTCTTATTCATAACTTTATCATTACTTTTGTTGTTGCTCACTGATTCTTTATATTGAACCTCATTCGTAGTCTTGTCATCTGGTCTTTATTTATTTTTGTCTCAGTTCTCTTTATTTAAAAATCAACCTACTATTTCCTTTAGGTACTTTTTCCTTTCTTTTCATTCACTCTAAATCTTTGTTTTTCTTTTACTAAAAAGTAATCTAATTTCCTTTAGCCAAAAAGTAACACATACACTGAGGTGGCTTGGGGCACCATACGCTTGTGATAGAAGTTTATTTAAGATTATGCATGTTCTTTCAAAAAGATAAAAACTATCATATGTTAACTGGCTAAGAATAGGGGGTTTCAGTGTTGAGTGCAAGCCATTTTTCAGGTTGACATATCTCAGCAGTGGAGTGACTTGCATGCAAATTTTGCATGTTGGTCTTCAAGAAATTTCTTGAAGATTGATCTGCAAGAATTTGCAAGTCATTTTTGCAAGCCCTTCCATGACATGCACAGACATGCAAACAAACTTGCACTCAACTCTGAAACCCCCTAATAATTGAGTACAAAGTATGAAATCAACGCAGGTTATTACAATTGAACAAGTAAAAAAACAAAGGACTTGTTATATATTTAATAATAATGAGCCGAAAGAAAGAAAGAAAAAGTACATATAGATCTTACACAAGAGCGAAATCATAAGAGACAAGTTGCAAGAGAAAAAAGAGAAAGTAAGGACCAGTCGAAATATTTTGCAGGTAATGAGTGAAGTGAGAGAAGGAAAAAGCATTATTAAGGAATTTATCATTACGTAGATATGTTTTGCTAGGTGGTATTTGCGGCTCGTGATTGATTTTTTGAAACTATATAATTTGAAATTTTCAAAAAATATTGTTCAATGAACTGTACATATCATTTCAAAATAATCAGAGTAGAGGAAGAACATCAGTCAAGATACGTGATATATATATAATTGAATTGAAGAATTAAGCGATGCACTTACAGCACTCATCCACCACTAAAACATAGAAGATAAGAATTTAAAGAAAAATAATAATAATTAGCATAATAGTATAAGCACCTCAATAGAAAAGAAGAAAAAAGACGAACTTCATGTTCAGAATTGTGATCCTCTACCAAGTTGTGAGCCAATTCATGAGCAAAAGTCGAAAATGTACCAATTAAAGCATTAGTTAAATTTCCTTTTTGAACTTCGTCGTCATACCAACTAACCATTTTTTTTCCAAACCCAAAAAATAAAATAAAATTTGGTTATTTTTCACTTCTCATCTTGAGATAAAAAAAAATACTTGATGAGCAAAAAAAAGGAAGCAAAAATTGTAAGAATTTATTTACTGACGATAAGTAGAATCTTAAATTGAAAAACAAGCTTCCGTTTCGATTGAAAGCTATAATAGGACCTTCTAGATCATAAAAGACATGCAAACTGTTTGGATCTATATCGAATACTTCTGCAAAAAAACAATAGATTCATAGAAAAAGGATTAAAAACCCTTGAAAAAAATGAAGACGTAAAAAAAAGGACGAACCACCAATAGGCTTGACCACAAGTTCGACATATCTAACGATAGCATCATTGAATTGACATAAGACCAACTCAGGATTCAAATGATGATTTTGAATAGATCTAGAGACGTAAAATCTCAAACCAGATATTGTAGTAGTAAAAGTTAAATCCTCTCTAGTGCCTTTAGGATTACAATAACTTGCACCAGATTCTTTAACTGGTTTAGTATCTAAAATTGGTGGCTTCAAAGTTGAAATATCTCGGTTGGTATCTGGTTTAGATAAATTGATTGCTTTTAATAAGTTATTTCTTATATCTGACATTGGTGTTATCTATAATTGTTCGTGAGATGCACGAAAGATAACAAGTGCAAGGCAAAAAGACGAATCGGTGCTTGCGCTTTTCTGAAGAGTACATCGAGATAAAAAGCTTACCTCAATCGGAGGTTTGACCAAATTAGGTTTAGCAACTTGAGATGCACCCGAGGTTGATTGGGAGGGATCGGGAGAATAATCAGTAGCAGAGTGTGGATCGTTGATTGGAAAATACGGGGGAGGGTCATTAAAATTATTTTCACCCGCCGGCCCCTGCTGATTACTCAAAAGTTTGCGGCGCAACGCGCTGAAAATCCCACTGTGTCTTGGCGAGATTTCAGGGTGTGGCACTTGTGATGGCGGGGTAGCACGACGTTCATAAGCACCATGGGCGAATTTTTCTTTGACTCGTTTTAGATGATCTTCTTTTTCTTCAGATAATGCTTTTCTAACGAATCCGGGATCGGCATCTGGGAAGCGTTCCTCGATCTCCCGGGAATAATTCTCTAATCGCTCAAGTGTCAGTGCATTGGTATCTTCTAGTTGTCGCTGTAACTTTTCCTCACGGGCTCGTTGAAGAGCTGCATCTCGTTCAGCTTTCCGCGCATTCACGATTCTATTATTGACGACGCAATCAAAACAATCAGGAAATGACCCCTCCCCCTCTCCCCCAATTAAAAAAAAATGAAAAAAAGTACAGATTTGAACATAACATACCGATCAACATTTACACCTCGCCTTTTAAGGTTCCTTAGACTAGTTTGCAAGATGGTCATCTAATGATCACTCCAAATCAACAAAGATATCAGGAGCGAAGACGTGAATATGATATCACATAAAAACTATGATTATGGTGAACGCAAAAAAACTTACAAAGAACAGGGAATCACTTAATTTTTGATGCGTCAAGATCAGTTTACAGACCGAACTAGCAAGTTCGAACCAATCAATTTCACCCTTTCGAACCAAGTGAAGTACCATGGAGCCACGCTCATCCAATGAAGCAGCTGCAGTAGCTTCCAAGACGCTCAAATGAGTTTCACCTAAATAACTTAATTGACGTTGTAACAATACTTGCTCAACAGATTTTACAATCAAGTTTATTTTCAACCATTCCGCATCTCTAAGCACATCATTTCTTGATACAGTTTGCCTTTCATGTAAAAATAAAGCAGTTCTTTCAATTAATAATCGTCGAATCTCGGATGTTCTTTCAGTTTGTTCAGGCATCGCTCTTTGGATTCGAAAAGATTCTTTAATAAGTTGAGTTAATCTAGAAGCTCCCAAACATTCAGCCATCCTTTCAAATACTTCTTCCTGGGGGCACGCAATAACAACAGTAGTAAACTGAGAATAGGAGTGAGAATCATCGATGATGACGAGATGAGAGGGAAGAGCCAAAACATGCACAAAAGGTTGACCAGCTTCAATTTCTTCTTCACCCTCGTCCTCATCATCGCTATTGTTGTTTGGGTGGCGAACTTTAGTCGGCGAAATCGAATTCGAAGTCGAATTGGCACCTGAAGAAGGAACCCGCCTGGATCCAAGAATAAAAGCTGAACTTTGCATCTGTCTTTGTAATTGGGGCCCTAAGAGGTGCAAATTAGCGGCGATGTTCCTCAATACCCGTAAATACTCTTCGACAGAACCAGCCAAGGCATAAAACTTGGCTGGATCGGCAATAAGCATTTGCGTGATTTCTTGAACAGTAGGTTCATTTTTGACTCCACATGCTAGTAAGAATGGTCGAGCGGTAAGTCCGAAATCGATGTAAGTAAATAACGCTTTAAATGGCCCTCGAACACTATCTGAATCTTGTTGTGGCTTGAAAAAACATCCACCCGGGGAGACGTGTGAGATGCCCTTCTTCTGGCCAGGGGATGGGATCGGAATGAAGGCTGCTTGCTTCAAAATTTGAAGTTGCGATTGAGAGAAATCTGCAACGCGAGTAGAAAGGTATTCAAATACATTTCGAGCTGTGTCTGGATCAGCTGGTGGATTCCCTACAACTCTTTCTAGTAATTTGGTTGCGCTAGGGTTGTGCTCTAGGCCAAACTTTTGATAATCAGGCTGAAACTTTTGCTGAAGTACGTTGAATCCCATCGCTGCGGCTTCTCGATTCGAATAGGCTTGGTTAGGTGAAAACAAACCAGTATCACAGGGTACAAAAGCCGACGTCTTAGGGCCGGGGCGGTAAGTGGCTCGATAGTCTGCAAAATGATCCAAGAAAAGTTGCAGAGCCTTTTCTCTCAGCTTCGAATCATTTGGGTGAGCAGCGATATTCAATAAAACGTCAATAGTTGGCATCTTATTCAAGCCTAGGAAGAAAAGCAATTTAGCTTCCTCAGAAGTCGATCGCCATTTGCCTGGCCACTCGACCAATGGTAACTGAATCTCTTGGTTGATCGGAGAGGGCTCATATAGCTGATTGGCAGAGTATCTGTTGATCTTGGGTTTTCGAGGTTTACCATCTGGACCAGGGGGAATCTCAACTTTTGGTTCATCTTGCTTTGGTAGCCAATTAGTATGCCTCAGTTTTTCAACCTCATGATCTGTTAAGATGTCTCTAACGCTGACTAGGTACTTGACTAAATCGGCATGATTCCATTCGCCACTACCTAGCAATCTCGAAAAAACCATTTGCAACTGGATATAAGCAATCGCAATCCAAAACAAGAGAGTCAGAGCTATGAAACACAGTCACATGGAAATTCCCATAGATTACGCAAACACTAACCTCAACATGCTTTCTAATACCGAGTGCCGATAATAATTTGGTCATTGTTCCTTTGACCGCCGCTCCACTGGGTAAGGAAACCACAGCTAAATCTTGGAATAAGTTGACATTGGAGTGGTAAGCATCGGAGGGTTTCCTCATTCCATGCCGGGTAGGAATGAAACATTTATCACTAAGATAATTACAAATCTCCGTCTCCTGATCATGCGATAAACTACTCCAGGCCTTACAAAGAATATTCAAAAACTGTTCAGCGAGCGGTGGTGATTCATAGATTTTTGGAATATTTTTGGTCTCCGTTGAGAACAAGTGAGAAGCGAATTCTAATAGAGTTAGTTCCCGCAAGCCAAAAACTCTTTTCAATGCCTCAGAATTGATGGATTTTGTTAAACAAAAAGGGAGACAATGGAGAGGGAGTGGCGCATCAGAAGGAATCAACTTGACATTTATGAAGGTTGAGGCTTCGCTTAGAGACATGACGATATCTAAATTTTCTTGCTTCGAAGCTTCAGGGCTGGAATCGGAAACTTGATATTGAAATATAGCAGATTTCATGAATCTTTTTAAAATGGATCTGTCGTAACCCTGAATACCAGTTAAGCTGATCCACCAATTCAAACACTCTCGCATCTCATCTACACTCAGAACTCTACCCTCTAATTCTTTAAAGACGTCTTCGAGAGAAATTTCTGAAATCAAACGTCGATCGCGTAACTTGTTGATTAAAACCTGACTGTCTTTTGATAATTCACTTGGTAATAAAGGCACGCTTTTAATAAAACCACTCAGTTCGGCATTCGGTAGACGGACTTGATTGGCAGGCATGGGTCCAAGACTAGAAGGGACTGTTAATGTGCGTTGACGATCGCACCGGAAGAAACTCTCTTCTGTCTCTAAGGATACGGTGCTAGCAGGAGTTGATGCGTAGAAGCAAAAGAATTGCATGGCATGTATGGCACGTAGAGTCAATTGATTCCTGTTGGTTTCTTCTTCAGTTTGCCGCCACAATTTTGAAATTTCTTTCAATTCGCCCTCATAGACCACACGTGCGAGAATTCCACCGATCGCTAAAAGTTCTTTATTCCAATCAGCAACATACTTAGCTTGTAAATCTAAAGATTCTCTTTCCACCGTCGGTATGAACCTAGCTGCGATGGAGCCCGAGAAGCCAGTGGTTTGATGGGTAGGAAATCCAATGAAAACCCTTCCCTGAACGTCAAGGGCAGATATCAGACCATCAAATACCGCCCGGGCCGTGATATCACCACTCAGTAGTTTTGCTATACTGGAATCGGGTGTACTTGAGTCCTTCCCAGCATCAAATTCATCTTTATTGGTCCAAATCAAGGCGTACTGAGTTTTCTTCGGGGGTGGCTTTTTGGTGGCTCTTTCAAGTTCTGCACTAAAAGCCGAGGGAATTGAAATAAAGACATTGCCAGTGACCACCCTCAGAAACAAAGATGCCTTCAAATTTGATAATGAGCTGGAACTATCCGACGATGAATCCTTAGGCGTGGAAGGGAGGGTGGACGAAGGGGTAGAGACGGAGGAGGATGACTTAGTAAAGGCAGATAGCATTCTCGAGGCGAAGGAAGTGGTAGATGTGGCAGCCGCGACTGCTGCACTCTTAATTGCCAATTTGGACTTGGGCTTGGAGTATTGAAGAGTCCATTTGAGTATATTAGTATCAATCTGGACGCAGGTCTGTTCGACTGATTGGATCTTCATCATTGAAGATGGAGTTGAAAGCGAGAGATTCGGAGGGGTGGGCAATATCTGAGGAGGTGAAAGCTTTTTATCTAGCTTACACATCAGATAGTCATCAAAGTATAGGCTAATTGATCTGATTTGTGTTGTGAATGCTAAACTTGTAGCTAGGAATCTGGAAAATTCAAACGGCGGTGGCATGGGTGAAGATGACCGGACATCCATCACAAACGAAGTCCATTCCGATGGGCTAGGATTGACACCTCGACGAGTTACAAGCTGGTCAGGATTTTTTGTGCTCCAACTGAAGCCCATGATTGAGGGCCCTGATAGTACGATTGGTGCGTCACAAATAGACCATAGTGCGTAGAAACCAACCTGGTGGCGGTAAGAAAAATCTAATCAATCCCTACGAAATAAACGAAAAAAAAAAACAAAAGAGGATACTGACACCAAATGCGCCAATTTTGCTATTCAGAAGAGTGAGTTGTAAAAGAAATGGGATTGAGTGATCAAATGGAATCAAGCGGTGGGGATATTGAATTTAATACTGACGATTCATCTGGGTTTCCTTCTGCAATTTTCCTGAGTCGTGCTAGGAAGATGGAAAACAATTGGATTAGTTGGAATAGAGAAGATTGAAGATAAAAAAAAAATTGATCACACACCCCAATCCTGATCACGAAACGGGATTCCATTATTCCTAACTAGGACTCTTGAGATTTTATGAGTAGTGAGTTCGGGTAAATCTTTAGAATGATTAAAGGGAGAGTTTAGGCTCGATTCCGGATTGTGATCAGTTTGTATTGAATTTGTTAAGAATTTGATTTCGACTGATTGAGCAGATGCATCATCGGCATTTTGAAGTAGCTCTCGAAAGACAGTATTTTCACCAGAATATCTAGCAAGTACTTTATCGATTAATGCTCTTTGATTGACTTCGACTGCTTCATCGGGTAGACCTTCAAGGGCTTGGGCGAAGTCAGCCATTTTGAAAACTGGGATGAGGTGGGTTGAGTTGAGACTGAAGAGAGCAAATCTTGGTGTGTATTCTGTAGGATAGAGGATCGATCATTCATTGATTCAATGAAACATCCATGGAGTACGTTAGTTTAAAAACATTTCATTGACAACGCCACTCGTGTGACGTGAGAAACGGTGCGCGTGGGATAAATTCTTTGAGTGGAGAAAAGTCCTTACCCGTGAGGAAATCTGAAACTCACCCTTGAAGAAAATGGAAAGGCTATAAACAAATAAAGCTTCAACATCTCCTCTTAATTGTAATACTCTCAAGCTGGGATGACAGCGTAAGTTGATAAAAATATAAAATTAGATTTTTCGATTCTTCTTGATTTGTTTATGAAGAATAAGAGTGAAAATACAAAATATTTTAAAGATGATTGAAAAGAATAATAAAAGAAAAATAATCATAAAGAAAATAATAAAGAAAAGATAAAGAAAATAATAAATAAAATAATAATGCTTACCTGGGATGACAGCGTAAGTTGATAAAAATATAAAATTAGATTTTTCGATTCCTCTTGATTTATTTATGAAGAATGAGGAATATATTTTTCTGTCATCCCGGGTTAAGTAGTATTTTAGTGTATTGAATATTCATTATGCTTATGCATATATTCATAACAGCCACCCCCACTAAAATATGTACTGCTCTATCCATCAAAACCTTGATGCCGAAATTGTTTTCTTTTTTTTGTTAATAAAAGATGAATAAATCTAAGAATAAAAAATGAATTTAAGGAAACAAGAAAAAAAATAAAAAAATAAAAAAGGAAATAAAAGGAAAAAAAATATGAAATAAATCGATTGTCCGAGGGCATCGAGTCGAGGAGAGGAAACCTGTAAGTGTAATAGAAGGAGCATATTGTCGTTATTATGTTCATAAAAAATAAATATTAAGGGAAACGGACAATTGTGGGGGGTGCATGATAGACACATCTAGCGCACACAACCCCCTGGAACTTGCCATAGCTTTTATCATAATCTCGTTATGATAATTTGAGGCTGGTCAAAGTCCTCTCAAAATTTACTCCAGTCAACGGTTTGGTGAAAGCATCAGCCAATTGAGAAGCTGTAGGTACCCATTGAATGGCGATATTCTTCTTGTTCAATTGTTCATTGATATAGAAGAATTCTCGGTCGATGTGCCTTGTCCTTTTATTTGCGGTGTTATCTTTTGCAGTCTTGACTGCCGCATCGTTGTCACAAAAAAGGTGTGGAGTTATGATTTGACCGGTCATATCTTGAAATAAATTCTTTAACCAAATTGTTGATTGAGCTGTCCAGCCAAGTGCTGTCAATTCAGCATGACAAGTTGAAACGGCCACGCATGTTTGTCTTTTACTTGCCCAGAGAATTGGACAGTTGAAGAGAGTGGTAATTGATCCATGAGTGGAGCGCAAAAATTCACCACCCCAATTGGAATCAACCCATGTCACCATCTGATGGAGAGTTTTGGTAGGTTTTAGTGATAAAGTTAAATTTCCTTTCTTCTTGACGTAGCTGAGTACATTTTGAATCGCTGCCCAGTGGCGCTTTGTTGGTTTCTTCGCAAATTGGGATAAGTAGCTGACAGAAAATACTAGATCCGGTTGTGTTGCGACGGCAAGAAAATTCAACGAACCAATAATCGATAGGTAACCGTTTGGATTTATCGCCTCCTCATTGTCGTCAGTTGACAATAATGAGTTCACTTCTACTAAAGGTTGTTTCTTTTGAGTGTCAATATTCTTGGCAAACATATCAACTATCTTCTTTGTGAGGAATGGTTGACTCAATTTGAATTTGTTTTCGGAAGGTCTGTTGATTTTGATTCCCACTATAGCATCAACACGATCTTTCCATTTGATCTTAAACTCATTGTGCATCATGTGTTTTATTTTTTCCATAAAGTTCATTTATGAAGCCGTGACCATGCCATCGTCAACATGAATCCAAATCAAACAGCTATTGCAACCCATTTTAAGATGGTAGAATGAGTCATCATAGTAGCTTACATCGAAACCATGTCTTTTAAGTGTTGAAGCGAAAAATTTCCACCCACATCGCCCTCCTTGCTTGGTACCATATAATCCTTTGTCCAAACGTAGAACTTTCCCATCACAATTTTCGGGAATTGTCATTCCCTCAGGTACCTTTACCCACACTGGCTCAGCAATCGGACTGTGCAAATAAGCCGCTGTTACATCGAAAGAGTGAACGGGCCATGAATTCTTCACGGCAATCACCAGAAGCATTCGTAGCAATGCAAAGGTGGCAGTTGGAGCAAATGTATCAAAATATTCTTCCCCCCAAATTTGAGTAAATCCACGTGCAATGTATCTTGCCTTGTATTTTTCGATGTTTCCCTCTTGATCT
>JNCO01008822.1:0-11149 GCA_000785685.1 Uromyces viciae-fabae
AAAATACAAAAATAATAAAATAAAATTTCTACATAAAAAATAATCTTTTCATCTGCCAAGTCTTCAAATCTAACACAATCTTGATTTTTCTCCTGCTGGAGACAATCTTGAGGAGACAATCTTCATTTGTCTCCTCCTGGAGAAAATCTTGATTTTTCTCCTCCTGGAGACAACCTTGATTAGTCTCCTCCTGTTGTCCTCCTGGAGACAACCTTGACTTGTCTCCTCCTGGAGACAATCTTGATTTGTCTCATGCAGGGGACAAATTGCTGATTTTTCCCTTGCTGGAAACATAATTAGTTTTTCTGCTTCTGGAGACAATATTGATTTGTCTCCTTTTGGAGAAAATCTTGATTTTTCTCCTTCTGTAGAAAATCTTGATTTTTCTCTTCCAGATGACAACTGGAAAATTTGTCTCCAGCCGGAGACAATATTAACTTTTCTCCAGCTGGAGACAATATTGACTTTTCTCCAGCTGGAGACAATATTAACTTGTCTCCAGCAGGAGAAAATCCTAATTTTTCTCTTGCTGGGGACCAAATGGTAGTTTGTCTCCACATACAATCTTTAGAGACAATGATGCTGCAGAAAAAAATATTTCTTGCCTGGGGGAGACAAAATAAAACGTCTCCACCTGTGTCCCAACAAAGTTGTCTCCCAGTATACTGAAGGGTCTTTCATGTCTGAAATTGTAACTGAGGCACCTACGATCCCCTTTGAAACTTCTCTCAAGACGCCCTCCGGCCGTCTCCCACCATTTTCCCGATTTAACCCAAAGGAAATACCGAATTTCCTTTGGCTTTTGTCCAAAAAAATCATTTTACACAGGTGTCCATCACCTACTATCCGTCCTCTTGCCATAGAAAAATCACAAATTTTCAATTTCAAATTTTTTCATCAACACCACAATATATTCACCTACACCACAATATATACCCACACCACAATATAATGCCTCCCAAGAAATCTGTACAGCAACCTCTGGATCCAGTCCTTCTCTCTTAATTAATGACACCCACCACAGCAGCAACCCCAAATCCCGGAAATCAAAATGATCTGTGTGCTACCCCAACAGGCCTTGCCTGCCCACCTTCCACCAATGTCACTCCTGTTGCTTTTGTTTGCCAACCCATTGGAAAACAAGTCAACCATGATGAATTCACAAAGAATAAAGCTCCAAATTGGGCAATCAACAAGGCCAAGCACCTTTGCGCTGTGTGGTTGAATACTAGCCAAGATAGCAATGTTGGAGCAGGCCAGAAATCTGGAACATTCTGGGAACGTCTTCATCAAATCTAGGTAGAATTTATTAATGATTCAAACAAAGAAAAACAACCCTTGTGGACAACCAAAAAGTCACGGGTGCAAGCTAGCAGTGCAATTGAAACTTGTTGGGGCCACATAATGCGGGTTTGCAAAAAGTTTGGTGGCTGCTACTTACAAGTTGAACATTTATTAAGGAGCAGAATGAGCCGGGATGATATTGATAAGCTTTTTTTCTTCCTTAATTGATATCAATATAAGGTTGACTCTAATGTCACTTGATTATATTTTACCTCCTTCAGCTCTCTGAGGCCAAAGAGCTTTACAAAGCCAAAAATGAATCAACATTTAATCTAGACCATTGCTGCACAATCTTGAAAGAACACCCCGAATGGAAGGCAACTCAGCAAGAGAATGAACTCCAAAACAGACAGGAAAAATATTCAAAGTATAAAACCTTCCAAAGCAATCCTTCTAGCGCACCACCAACCGGTGATTACATACCATCAATCCCTTAAACCCAAACTTTACAAGAAGAAGACCACCTGTCAGATCATGGCATAATTGGCTGTGATTAACGTCCCAAAGGACAAAAAACGGAAAAAAGAAGGAGAGATGATGATTTGATGATGGAACAGATCATCAAGAATCAAGAGGAGCTCATCAAAAGCTCAAAAGAAAGAACGGCTTCCATTTCAAAGGGCAATGGAAGGTTGCTCTGGAAGAACGCCAAGCTGCCGCAGATGATTGCATCATGTCCATGGAAATATCCTTGATGGACAATGAAGAAAAAGCCTACTTGCAGAGGAAAAGACAGGTTATTTTGGATCAGCCCCAATTGTAAATATTATAACTCAATGGTGACATCATTCATTTTTTTTATTCTTGTATCTCTTTTTTAATTCCTCAAAAAATAGCAGAGGAGCCAACTAAATTCAATCTAGTGGCAATTATATATTTAAAAACCATTTGGAAAGAGAAGAAACACAAAGAGCCTCTTGATAAAAAAAAAATATGCAGAGCTTCTTGAAAAAAAAAAGTTGCCAATAGCGTCTTGAGAAAAAAAAGAAAACTTTTGAAAGAACAGAAAATTCCCAAAGAGCTCCTGGAGAAAAAAAAACTTCAAGGAGTGTCTCGAGGGAAAAAAATCAATTGAAAATGTGCAATTGGGTAGGTAATAAAATATGGTTTGTATTTCTTGTTTTTTGAGAGTGTAAAAATATGAAAACAACTTTGAATAACAATATGAAAACCCATTGAGAGACAGAAATCAAAACCATTCCAGAAAGAGACTTGAGAAAAAAAAAACAATCAAAATTAGAACTCAAACTGACAAAATATCCTAATTCTCTTCAGACTCTTGGCCTAATCTTGCCCATAGATGCTCAACTAAGTCTGCCTTGAGCTGGTTGTGCACATATTTCTTGTATTCCGTGATATAGCAAGAGGAATGAGTCAAAGCTGTTGTTTGCTGAGTGGCTTGCTGTTATATTGAATGATTGTGTTCTGAAATTTTGATCATACTTGAAGTCATTCTCAAAATCTGTTCCCACTTCATCTTCAATGGTCATGTTGGGGAGAATAATTACTTTCTTCATGATTGAACAAAGATCAGAATGTTTCCAAAGACGTCCAGGGAATCAGATGATAGTGTAGCAAGCTTGTAAGACCTCAAAGGTGTGTTCCACATCTTTGCAATAAGCTTCTTGCATTTTTGCATAATGCTTATCCTTTTTTCCTTGAGGCTCTGAGATTGACTGTATGAGGGTAGGATATTTTGGATATATCCCATCTGTAAGATAGTAGTCCATTTTGTACTGCTTACCATTGACAATATGTTGAAAAGAAGGGCCAAGTCCATCTTGACATTGCTAGAAAATGGGGGAGCAATCAAGTACATTTATATTGTTTAGCATGCAGGGTATTCCAAAGAACGCATGCCAAAACTATAGATCATGTGTTGCCACCGCCTCAAGAATTATGGTAGGTTCTTTTTCTTTGCCACTATACTGAGCATGTTCTGCGATGGGGCAATTTTTCCAGCCCCAGTGCATACAGTCCCACCAGCCCATCATGCCAGGAAATCCTTGCTTTTCCAAGATGGCAAGTATCCTAGCAATTTTTTATTTGTTGGGGCGTTGTAGATATTCTTCAAAATATTTCTTTACAACTGCACAGAAGAATTTCTTGAGAGTTTCAAGGGCTGTACTTTCACCTATGTTGAAGGTACATTTGTAAAAAACAAGTAATAAAATTGAGAGAAAAAAAAAATTGAATTGAGAGAAAATACTAACCAATCTGAAGGTCCTCATCAATTGAATCAGCGTTATAGCCATGAGACAACAATCTGAAAGCTGCTGTTATATTTTTTACAGGAAAAAATCCTAATCATCCAGCTGTTTCCCTTTTTTTAAATCAAATATTCATCTTCTAGAATAATTTCCTCAACAATCCTGAGGTAAAGGGATATTTGCATCCTAAAACAACAGCAAAATAGGTAATCTGGGTAAGTTGGTGCTTCTTTGAAGTTGTGAGATGGTATGAACCAACTAGAGTACCTCTAATGCCAAATATGGCCGTGGTACTCTAGACACAGATACAAAATATAATAAAATTAATTTATTATATATAGTAGGATCCTTAATTGTAAATATACAATTAAGCAGTGCTTATTCCAATAGGAATGTCTTCACCCAATGCTCAATAAATATTTCAAGGGTGTAACTGTTGCGCTTCTTGAAGCACAGCGGCTTTTGGTACCACTGCATCACACTTTAAGTTTGCGCCCCTGCAGTACCGCTGCCGCTATTTCAATTTTATTGGAAAAATTATATCTTTTTAGCAGGCTACAGAAGCGCAGCAGAAGTGTGATCCTGCTAAAATTCAGCGGCAGAAAGCGCTCTGCTGCTACAGTAGCAGCACATTTTCCCTTCTTAAGTTTTCTTAATAGATTGGAAAAAAAAGGAAAAAAAAACCATCTTGACAACAAAAAACAGAAAAAAAAGAAAAGAGGACAGCAGACAATAGAAAACTAGAAACAGCCATCTTGACAACAAAAAACAGAAAAAAAAGAAAAGAGGACAGCAGACAATAGAAAACTAGAAACAGAAAAATTACATTGCAAGCCATTTGTTAATTTTTTAAATTTTATTAACTCATTTCTTTTTCTTTTCAGTTGTTTTCTTTTTATTTTTATTTTTATTAATATTAAATTTGGTACTTTCTTCAGCAGCATAAATTTCTGCTTGACAATCTTCAAAATTCCCCTTCAATTTTACCCACCCTTTAGACAGCTACATATGGCTGCTGATGCACCTTTCAATGGTGTGTATTGCAAGACCAGTCCTTCCAGATGCGCACACATCTGCCGCCACAAAGGACATCATTTCAACAGTAGAAGAGCTTGCCGCACAGGCATGGTAGTCACAAGCCAGACTTGCCAAGACTGGGAAATCTTTTGCATGTATCTTTTTTTATATGTTTTTCAGTTTTAATCAGTAGTCAGTTTCTGTTATTGATTTCAGATTTTGAACTGTAAGAACAGTCACTTACCTTCCACCATTCTAAGACCCTTCCCTTTTTATCCATCACAAAGTCCCCATTATTGTATCGCTCAAGTTCAGCATCCATTTGTGCAGCTCCGGTTGAGTAAACGTTAAATTCATCCCCTTCTGCATATGAGGAATCAGGAGTCAGAGAGTTTGCGTTTGTGTTGGATTTCAGTGGGGGAGTTGGTGTGTCCATGGCATCAAGAAGAGCCTTTCGCTCTTTGAATTTTTTTTCAACAAGCTTTGTGATTCGCTCCAAGTGTGACTCAAACCATTTAGCAAATAGCATTGAGTGCCAGGCTGGGTGAAGGAAGGTGGCTATGACAATTGCCTTGCACTTTTAAACAATTTTGAGGTATTTTGTGGCCACTTTGATGATTGGATCAAACATGGGCTCCAATGCTGACCCACAAGCTGCCATCGCCTTCTTTTCCAAAGAGTCAATGAGTCGGATGTATTTGTAGATCACCATTGATGCTATCTGCCAGTAACCTTCCATTTTTTTTGTTAACTCCAAGAACTCCTAGATTGAGCCATTATTTAGATTCAGTTATATTTTTAAATGTTATTTTTGAGTAAAACAATCTGAATGTGTTGTGACTTACCCAGAGTACATTGTTTAAGGTATTTATTTCTTCTCATTATCTTGAACTCAATTAATAATATTTAAAAAAGTGATCTTTTGCGGACTTGCCAAGATACTTGTCTGATTCATTCTTGAGTAGTTGCTTGCTCACCTTGAATGATCAATCAAAGATCAAAATTTATACATTAAAAAGTCAAAGTTATTAATGAAATTGAATCAAGAAAATATGTACTTACTCTTCTCCCCTCATAAGCCCACTGTTGGCTTTCATAAAAAATGTTCCACCTTATTCCATACCCGCTGTTCACGCCTCTTCCCGTATAGCCTAACTTTGTGGCCCGCAATTTTCATTCTGCTTGCTTTTGGGGTGAAGAAGCAATCCTAAGGCATATATAGTCAATCTAACAAAAAAAAGTTCATAGAAAATGTTTGTCGCTGTGAAGCCTTGAGATTGTCTTCGTCTGAGTCTTGAGCAATATTTATTTCCACCTCCTTTCCCAATTGCAACACTACTTGCTGGACAACCTGCAACATTCCAAAACAGAGAGGCCGAGACGTTAGTATGTACTATGTACTAAAAATATATGAAAGCAGGAAAAGAGAATAAGAAAGAGCGTACATGTTGGCCATTAGACTTTCAATGGATCAACAAGGCCTTTTACTTTGAAGTGACCACATGTTTGGCTGGGGCTGGTTCTTCAGTTTCACCCACCACCAGAAAAAATGGAGAAACCAAGGTGAGTTTCTTTCACAGGAACAAAGGGGTTCCTTTGTTCTTGCCAAAGCAACTAACCTTGTTTGCTCCAATTTTTCTGGTGGTGACCGTCACTGGTCTTGACCAGGGAAATTTGTCTTTGTTTCGCTGCACGCTGAGAGACTGGATTGAGGGAACGGCAAGAATTGCTTTCGGTCGGAATGAATCCGGGGTGAACCAAGAGGGTTTGACGGCGGGAAGATTGATGGTTGGATTCAGTTCCAGGGGGGTTGTTGGTGGTGTTATTAGGAGGAGTGCTAGGAGCTTTTTCTTGAGTGGGGGTATCCATATTGGGGGTATGCCGATCAGACAAAAATAGAGTTATTCCAGCAAAAAAAGCAACAAGCAGCTACAGAGGGGAAGAAAGTGCAGCTGCTGCTGCGAAAAAAGTGATAAAGCGGGGCTGCGGCGCGCTCTTAGCGCTTTTGTAGCATTTTTGAGTTTGCTGCTGCAGGCTGCGCTTCTTTGTAGCAAAAGCGGCTACATTTGCGCTGTGCTACTACTTGATGCTCAAAATTAAAAGGGGGGATCCGCTACATGTAGCAAAAAAGTGCAGCGGCTAGCACTGCCGCTACATGTTTTTGGGTAATGGGTGTAGCAGGGGACCGCTGCGCTGCACTAAATGGATCACTTTTGTAGTGTAGCGCAGCAGCTTCACCCTTGAATATATTAAGCTGGGGAGCCCTTATTGTCAGCAAGGGAGGTAGAGGGGAGTTTATCTCAACCAACGGTGGTGCAGCTACGCTGTGGTTAGCATTAGCTTAGCCCAGCCCTAGCTTTTTTCAGCTGACGCTGATGTTAGCGTTAGCGTTGTTTTTTTTATTAAGCTAACCGCTAACATATTTTTGAAAAAATAAAAATCTAGTGCAGCATAGCATTACCTTTTTATTCTAAAAAAAAGCTAACGCTAATAGGATTTTCAAAATTCAACTGGTTAGCGATTTTGGCGTTGAGAAAATCTGAGCTGACATCTAGCATTAGCTTAGGCATGGCTAACACTAACCGTTATCATATTACCCTGCTCCCTCTTTTGCCTCATTTTGTACCGTTTCTTGGATTCCTTCCTCAACTTGTTTTGACTTGTTTTTTGTGCTTTCATGAGTTAATTTAAGTCCCCGGGCCGGTGTCAAGCCCAAGATCAATCATTTTGTAAATCAAGTTATTTACAAGGGACGGGGTAGGCAACAGAGGAACAGGTAAGAGAAATGAGTATTTCAATTTTATTTTTTGTTTTATTTTTTTATTTTTTGTTTTATTTTTTTATGTTTTTGGTTTTTTTTTTAATTTTTGAATTATTTTTTATTTTATGTTTTTTATTTTAATTTTTGAATTATTAATTATTTTTATTATAAATAGTAGATTTATTGAGTTTTTTTTGTTGTTATTGATCTTCAGTGACCATTTTGTTACAGTTACATTTTTTTTAATGAAGGGTGTTAACTGTTACCCTTAAAAAAATTCTGATGCATGTATCTTTGTTAAATAATGTCAAAGAAACAATACTTTACCGCTTCATGTAACTGTAACGGCCCATTCTTGATTGCAGTGTAGTGGTTTTTTTGATTTCAGTGTAGCGGTTTTTTAAATGCAGCGCAGCGCAGCTTGAGATTTTAGCTTCAAATTTAGGAAGCTACGCTGCATGTGGGCTGAAATTTGTCAAAGTGGCAAAAGAATTCTCAATGACTTCACTGATGATAGTGAGTCAAAATATATATATACATATTTTATTATATTTTCATTTCATTAAGTATTAAAAGAAAATATATTTATTTATTAATTTTTATTTTACCAATCATTAAACAATACCATTCTAGATAAAAATAAAATTGCTAAAAATAAAAGGTAAAATTTAGAATGATGATTTTAATAATTTAACTAGATGATTGTGAGTATTTTTATAATATTTTTATTAAAAATATTGTGATGAAAAATACCACAATAAATTTTTATGACGAATAGAATTATTCAAAATATAAACTTTTAATATTATGATTTAATTACGTCACTGTCGTTTTTCACTACGACGAAATAAAAGTGACGTAATGATTCTTTTTATCGTGTTATGGAATTAACAAATGATTTGCTGTTCTTAGGAATCAACTTTGTGAACGAACAACAAATCATTGGTCAACTAGGAAAAAAGAATCAATCCTAAAAGTTACAATAAAAAGAAATAGAATGATAAAAAAATATAATAAAAAAAAAGGTATTAAAAATAATAAAAGAATTTTATTTTTAATAATTCGTTAAAAATTGTATAATAAAAAAAAAGGTATTAAAAATAATAAAAGAATTTTATTTTTAATAATTCGTTAAAAATTGTTATTGTTAAGAAATTTATATTAAAATAGAAATTAATCTAAAAATCATAAAAATATATTTTTATTCATCTTACTCATTAAAATAGTTAGATCATTTAAATTGTTAAAAATTATTTTCATTATTAATTATTTGAATTATCGTTATATTAAAATAATATTAATTAATATTATCATTGTATCATTACCTTATTATTATTCCTCAGAATTTATTTTTAGTTTTTATAAAAAGTACCAATTCTGCCTTTAGGTAATTTGAACTCTTTTCTTCTTAATTGTTTTTTTCTTTTTGTTTTTATTATTATTATTTTTATTATAAAATTGTTTTTTTATTTATTAGAACATTATTAAAAATACTGAAATATATCTTTAGTTGTGTTAATTTTCACAAAATTTTGTTAGTCTCATACGACCACCCAGACGTAATAGGGGATTTAGATGGCTATATGCGCTGAGGAGGGGAAAGGAGTGCAAAGATTGCTTTGAGGAAGTGGTTCGAAGCAATCTCGAAGATATCACGGTGAGCTAGACTCAGGGGCACTGATTCTCAAGTTGGCTCAAAGAGTGATATTTTAAAGAAGCGTAACATTTGATATTAACTAACTGAGGAAAAAAGGTACAACTTATATAGTAATTTGAAAATGGTCATGAAACGTAAGTTGTTATCATGATTTAGGAAAAGAGAGTGGGTAAAAAATGAAGAAAGACAAAAAGTGGTTCGAACATGAGTTCTGCTAAGTTTGAAGGAGCAGAGGTGCAATAGAAAGGAATGTGATACATGTTTGAAGAAGTGCGGGTAGTAGTAGAATGGAATAAAGAGGAGAAAAGAGAAGAAATATGGAAAAAAAGAAATGAAGTGAGTAGGGAGAGAAAGTGGGTAGTTGAGTAACTTCGAGTTTGAGCCCCTCAAAGAAAAGTAGTGCATTCTTCAATAAGTCCATCGCCGGGTATGTGTTATGCTTTGAGGAAATGCGTAGTATGTACGGTTGAGATGTTCCTGAGGGAAAAGAAAGGGGCTTACTCAAAAGCGGAGAGATACTCAGCCTATTCAAAGTTGGAATGTTTGGTTGATCAGGTGAGTTGATATGTTGCGCTGGCCCTTGAGGACTCAGGCTCAGGCTTGGAGCTGCTCTGCCTTGGAGCGTGACAGTTAGCAGAGGAAAAGCTGCGCTAACATGCCACCCAGCCTTGACAGATTTTGCGCTAATTCTACATTGGTTTTGGGAGAATTTTTTCCCCGCTACGCTGACGGATTCTTGAAGCCCTTCAAAATTTAGCTAACACTGCAGTTCTCTTGGACTGAATAATCTGACGCTGCGCTAACAAAAATGGGTCAAAAAGTGTAGCATAGTGCAGCAACCCACTGTTGTCTCAACCACTCTAGCTAAGGCTGTCCAACAATAGAATTTACACGGGTTTCTTGTAAATCCTATGGGAGGAATATCAGAATAACATGGTGCAGCCCTCCTTTATTTCAAAGAGGGGAGTGCAGCCGCAGGAGGGGAGCTAGTATTTAAATAGAATGGAGATTAAATGCTTAGTCAGTGAAGTGTGTTTACCTTTATATATGAATTTGAAGTTGTGTATCTCTAATTTTCTATTAAATAAATATTATCTGAGGTTTGTGGGCGGAGTGTGAGGGGGTCTTTATACCTAAATAAAATCAATGGATAAAATAAAACATAAATAAGTAAACAATAATAGAATATATTGCAGCTTCTCTGGACTATCTCAAGAGTCTCAGATGCTGACTGAAGTAGTCATTGTAAAGTTGTTGTTTGCCTTGAAGACGGTTGCAAAAAACTTCCCGCCTTCTAAAAGTAGATCCTCCACGTGTTGGAGGCTTCTGATTCCTGTGTCTCACAAGTAGTGCTATCAAATTTTGAAGGGAGGCTAGGATTTTGTCGTCCTTGTCATCAATCCAATGCATCATTTTGATCATATCCATCTTCAGAAACTGTGTGGAAAGAAAAAAAAAGAGGAAAAAATAAAAGTCAGACTATGAAAGCATTCAAAATGGAAGAAATTGTGCACATTACCAATAATTCCAAAAAAAAATTGAGAATTGTGGAAAAAGAGGAATTATAAAAAAAAAGTGAAATGAAAACATCCGGCTTGCTGTGTTTGACAAGACATTGTGCAACATGACGGCATCTGGATGAAATTCTGCCGGAAGGCTGGGCTCTGGAGCATCCCATCCCAGCCTTCATTTCCAGTCCAATAATTGGACTGGCATGACAGGTCTGTAGCAGACGGGGACATGTGGTTGCAGGCTCCTAAACGCGAGCTATCCCGTCCCAGGGCCCTTGGAGATGCTCTCAGTCCTTTGGATAAGGATCCTGCTCAAGGATATCCTTAAACAATCTGAGTGTCTTCTGACGACTCTGCCAACAAGAGACTACGTCACATTGACCGTGAGTTCTATTTGACAAATGATGCTTTGTATCGTGAGCAAATCTCCTTCGCGTGGGTTCCCACTAGGGACCAAATTGCCGATATCTTTACAAAAAGTCTCCCTTGAGATACCTTTCAGAAATTTGCTAAGAAAACAGTTGGGAATGATCAATTTTTTTCTTATTCTTTTTTTTTTTTTCTTTTCTCTCTCTTTGTGTCAGGCTCTGTGATGCCAGGGACTGAATACCCTTTAGCTACACAAGCTGCAAAATGTTGGGAAATAGTC
>JNCO01008838.1:0-11141 GCA_000785685.1 Uromyces viciae-fabae
TAAAACTAAAATAAATGAGAAATAAAAAATATTTTAATTCATAGCATATTTTTTTATTTATAAAGAAAAAAAAAACATAAAAATTGAGGAGTTGAATGATGAAATTCCAACAGACCATGCTGATGATCACCCCTGCTACAGGCATAAAAATTGAGGAGTTGAATGATGAAATTCCAACAGACCATGCTGATGATCACCCCTGCTACAGGTGACTTAGTTGGGTGAATTTCTCCAACCCAAGTCAAAAACCCCTTGCTGTTGTTGATCACTGCTGGTGAGGTCTTGCCATACTTGAGGCTTTTGGGGATATAAAATTTCCAGGTGATGGTGCATCACTGAGAGAGTTACCCCTTAATGATTAGTTTCCCCACAGATCCATGGTGAGTATCACACTTAGATATGACATTGTTCCGGAATTGTAACCATGATAACCCGTATGTCAGTACATTAATTACATTAATTGAGAGGTCACCATCATTTTGGATGTTGACAAATTTTGTGGATCTCTTGGTCTTCTCCAGGATGAATAGTGAATGGCTGATCATACAGCTGTACATTTGTTGATTGAGGTATACCAGGGAAGGAATTGGGTGGTATGGTGATCCTTGTTCGAGGTTTCTGGCATCCGCTATTCATTAATAAAAAATATTCAGTCAATAGATCCAACAAGAAAGAGAGAAACTGGTGATGAAGCATGCAGATTGAATGCCATTAGTTGTAATGGAACCTGGAAGAAAAAAATGTTGATATCCATAAGGCGGTGGGGCTGGGAGAATCAGGTCGCAGGAATTCTGGCGGTGTTGGGGAGATCAATATTGGATGATATGAGGTGGGCTGTCAGACTACATCATAGATGCATGATGACAGCGGAGCACAAGCTATGAGACCGGCTGATCTCAGAAAGGCAGATGATTGCATCACCTGTAACAAAGTTTTATTTAAGTTTATGTCTTTCCAACACTTCAAGAAAGTGGCTGGTTCAAACTTTTGTAAAAAAAACAATACACGGTGTCAAAACTTACACAAAATCAGTGTCTGTGTTTGGTTTTATTTGACTTTTATATAATCATATAATTGGTTTTTTTTTTTTTTTTATTCTGGTTATGGATTAGTAAAAATTTGGAACTTTATTTAAATTACATAAATAGTAAAAATTTATATGAACAATTTAAATTTATTTATGTGTGAATATCGCTTATTAATTCATGTTTTACTTTTTTATTAAATTTTTTTCAGCCCAAAGCCTAAAAAAAAAGGTTTAATCTTATGTAATTTAATCCCATTTTGACACATTGTTGATAAGAATATTTAATATTTTCAACAATAATCCAATCAAAACAAGTCAAAAGTACTATAAAAAAATAAGACTCTTTATGTACTATGTATCATGCAGAAAGGGAAAATATATTGAAGAGCCAGTTGAAAAATATGTGTATAAGATATCATAATATAAAAAAAAAGGATAATATATATAAATATAACAAACTGTCATCAATTTATAAAAACAAAAACAAAACAAAAAAACATGAAAAAAATAAAAAGTAAAAAAAAAACCTACTTTCTATAATCTAAAAAAAAAAAAAAAAAAAAGGGGGGGGAACTTTCTTTTTTTTCACAACAACAACAATAAAAAAAAAAACTAATGAAAAATCTCTTCCCTCTTTTAAAATTTAATTTAACTTTTTTTCTTTTTTTTTGAAATATATAAAAACAAAACAAAATAAAAAAATAAAGAAAAAAAATGAAATGATTTATGTATATATATACAATATACATAAAAAATATGAATGTGCATAAAATAATAAAATAAAAATAAAAAGCTGAATGGTATAAGTATCAAACAGGGATCAAATTAGGAGGTATATTATTAGGGACGATGAGAGTATTAGGATTAGGATTAAGATGTGGATTAGAGTTAGCACTTGTTATTCTTAACTGCTGTTGTTCTTGTGTTGTTTGTTGTTGTTCTTGGGTGACTTGTTGTTGAGAAGACTGGGACGGTTGCTGATGCTGTGAACTACTACTTGATGCAATTAATGAGTTTTTACCGTGCGGTCCATTGCTCGTGTATACTAGTGATAATTGAGTGGCTGCTTGCAATGCCGCTGGGTTGGTTGCTAAGGCTGGCTTGGCCTTTAAAAAGCAAATGATTCATAAAAAAAATAAGAATATAATATCAGATTCAGGTTCGAGAAAATCTCCTTGCTTTGAGCTTGCGGGGGAAGGAGAAAAATCTGCGGGCAAACCTCTAGTTGATCGTATTGTAATACAAATTCTTTGGTCACTCGCTTCCAAATCACGGGGTCAAAGAAGACATAAAAACCACGTTCATAATGAGGGGTTTTCTCCATGGGACCAGTTCCAGATTCTTTTGTTAGCCATAATTGAAGTTCTTTATGGTATCGCCAATTTTTCTTATACCTACATGGATGAGCGTGACCAAACAAAAGTGATGAACCTGATGATTAAGGAAATAAAACAATACCTTAGAGTTATAGCAATGATAACTTACAATTCCAAAGCTGCCAATTCTTGCATCAGATCTCTAGGTTGCGAATAGAATATGAAAAATAAGGTTTCTTCATGAAATTGTGGTAGCTTGGTCTGAACTGGTTGAGGTTGAACATGATAACAAGCAGGTAAAGTGAATTCAGGTTCGACAGCATGTGATGCAACTTGTTTAGCATCTGACCAAGGTGTCATAAACTTTGGATACAAAGCTCTATGGGATAAATCATCGAATAATTAATTCAAGATGAATGTGTATGAATATTCAGAAAATTCAAGGAGGATTAAAATGCAAATATCAATACAAATTTTTTAGATGTCAAAGGATCAAAAGATAACGAAGGAGAAAAAAACCACCAACTCGGATGAACCTAAATCTAGTCCTAAATGTGTTAGGTCTTTTCCCAAGGCGAGCATTGAATAATCAGCATCAGCGTGTCTAATGATATGCAATAAGTTCATGAGCCCGAACCGATCGGCTGGTCCGAAGAGGACCTGTTCGGCCGGTGTTTGAGGTGCGAAGAAAGGTACGACAGATGAATTGCAATTTGGATTCTGGGATAGCGAGTCCAGACTACCAGCGTAATCAAGTAAAGGTGTAGGCTGGGAAGAAGGATCTGATCCACCCGATCGATTTTCCATACCACCACCCCCTGTGTCTTGGATGGATTGGCTCTTGAACGCAGATGGGCCGAGTGATGAGGTACAGTTGAAAAGAATGAGTGAAGATGAGTGGTCGCAGACTTTTATGATTAAGAGTTGTATGATAGCATAGACTTACTCGATTTTCAGAATCTAGGATAGGATTGGGTTTATTTTGAACGTTAAGTCTAGCCATTTGAGCTGTCAATGCAGCAGCTGCGCTGGCTTGTTCTCTCGCTTCCCTGGCAGCTGCTTCCGATGCCTGCTGTTGCTGTTGCTGTTGCTGTTGTTGCTGCTGCTGCTGTTGACTAACCGAAGCATCGAGGGCAGGAAAATCGTCTGCAGTAAAATCAGTACGTTGACCAGTGATCGCTGTAGTACCCGATCGATCACTTGAAAGACCATTCGCGGCTGGTACGTTCACGTGAGATGCGTATGATAATGCGTTATGTGATAGATTGGTAGAGCTGGGAGGGCCGGCACCAAGTGCAGGAAAATCGGATGGATCAAGTGAAGTTTCTTGTTGGTTGGAGATCTGTTGGTGGCTTTGAGAGTGAGATGAAGGTAGATGACCAACTGGAGGATGAAAAGCAGGAAGCTAGAAAATAAATTTGAAGAAGAAAGAAGATTGATATGTGAAAGGGAAATGGAGAAAGTGACCAACCAGCCATTCCAGTTGTATTTCCAAAATGGTTGAGTCCCATTGGAGTAGGTCTACTAGCAGGAGCAGTTAGGTTAGATTGAACTTGATGAATAGAACCTGGAGTAAGAGAGTTTTGATGAATTGTAGGTCGATTGCTAGATAGAGAAGAGAATGCTGGCATGTTTGACAGAAGTCCTTGACGTTGACCAGGGGGATTAAAAGCCATGACGAGGTAAAATTACGTAACGTCGTAACTAATACAACAAAGAAGAAGGTAAGTTGTATGATTGATTGAATGAAACAAGGCAACTGAAATATTTAAAGACTTACAATTAAAAAACTGAATTAATTTTTAATTTTTTTGTTTTTTTGTTTTTAAATGAAATGCTTTCTTTTCTTTATTTATCATGTGATGTGATGTGATGTGATATGTGTTTTTTTGTTTTTAAATGAAATGCTTTCTTTTCTTTATTTATCATGTGATGTGATGTGATGTGATATGGTGTGATGTGCTGTGATATGATGCTCAGCACATCGGATGGTAAGAAATACACATGAAATGTCACTCAACTGTTACTGAGCTTTCATTGAACCTGTCAAGCCCAGAGCTCAGGATATTTTTTATCCGACAATCAGACAACCCAAAGTTTCAGATGGGTAAGACAAAAAAAGCCAAGACAAATAACAAGGCCGCCGTCAAGGCTGCCAAGAAAGAGAAGCAAGCAAAGAAAGTTGAACAAAAATCAAAGAAACAATTAGCTATCGAAGCTGCAGCTGAAGAGGAAGACCTTCTAACAACACTGGAAGAATTTAGGGCGTTGAGTTCATTTTTAATTACATCATTAGCTTAACAGTTTATCTTGGCTAGATTATTTAACTCTTCATGATGTGTAAAATAGTAAATGGGAAGCGGAGCATAAAGTCACGGAAGATGTTATTGATGGCCCACCAAGTCGTCGAGCCAATGCATCATTTACTCCAGATCCTAATCACCCTTATATTTGGTTATTTGGTGGTAAGTCAGCTTCACATTGAACCTACATGTATGAAAAACTGATACACCTGATGGTACCCAATTATCAATAGGTGAATTTTTCAATGGCACCACCGCTCATTTTTACAATGATCTTTACGTGAGTTGCGCTTATTAAAAATTTCGCATTGAATTTTCAGAAAAAAAAAAAAAGAAAAAGAAAATGTATTGATCCTTTACACTAGAGATATACACCGGAAAAAAATGAGTGGAGAAGGTACAGTTCTCCTACTTTTCCAGGTCCCAGGTCTACTCATCAAATGGTTGCCACACCCGCTGGTGGTGGGAAACTTTGGCTCTTTGGTTAGTTCATTCATTATATTATTTTATTCTATTTTGCTTTCTGTTTCATTTCAATTATCCCGGATATCAAATTAAATTATATATAATTACTGATAAAATCCGTCTTTAAATCCTGAATTTAACTGCAGGTGGTGAATTTGCATCATCCAATCAAACTTCCTTCCATCACTACAGAGACATGGTAGGCCCCATCTATTTAACCTCATAGTTGCCTTTTCGGTGTGACTGATTTATTCATATTTCTAGTGGTGCTTTGATCTGGCTAGTCATTCTTGGGAAAGGATCGAAACCAAGACTCAGCCCTCAGCCAGAAGTGGTCATCGAATGGTGGTGTGGAAACAGTGGATTATTCTTTTTGGTGTAAGCGTGTGCAACAGTGAAATTCTTCTGCGTCTCATCAATAACATTCTTGGTATTTTATTATATTATATGACATGGTATGGGCGAAGATAGGGCTTTCATGGTAAGCAAAACGTGCCTTGCGGCTTAATTATCACTTTTGAATCTTTTTGGGGTTCACTCAGATTCCTCCTAAATATATCAAATAGACGTTGGTGTTCGCACGAATTATCTGAGTGACCTATGGGTTTTCGACATGATGGAATACAAATGGCAACAAATTACACCTTCAGTAAATGAACGATGGCCTAGGTACGTATTTAACTCTATGGTCACACTTCACAGCATCAGTTGGTGACTTTGGGCCACATTTGGCTTCCCAGTCCTCGCTCTGGTTTTTCACTGCTATCAATACCGGAAGGTATTCTACTACATGGCAAGTCAACAAATCGTTTTTCCTCGGCATCAGGTTTCAACCAATGGTTTTAACCTCAACTTGAGAACAATCGATATGTTGTAAGTACTGACGTTCCTTCCCAACCTCGTTGTATAGGAGGTTATTCGAAGACATATATAACCAAATCTAAAGCTAAAGGGGTCGCCCTCGATGATACCTTCTTCCTCAAACTAGATCCGACAAATCCTGAATGGCTAAAAAAACTCAAGTGGGAAAAACGAAAAAAAGTTGGACAAATGCCAAGCTTGAGAAGTGGCTCGACTATGGTCAATTGGGTTAATAAAAATATGGCCATTGGGTTCGGTGGCGTCCATGACGTCGAGGACCATGAAGAAGGCCTGGTTAGCGAATTCTACAACGACATGTAAGTCTTTTTTTTTCTTCACTCATTATCTGGTTTCCTATTGTCCTCTGTCACCAATCTGATTCAGCCAACCATTCGTGTTAAAATCAGATATGCCTACCAACTCACTGGGAATGGAAGATGGCTATCTTTGAATTTAAAAAGGCCAAAGAAGAAGAAGACAAAGGATAATGGGAACTTGAAGAAAAAAGACATGAAAAACTCGCTAGCTGAAACAACAAGCGAAAAGATGAAAGATGAAGAAGTAATGGAGGACGAAGACCCACTAGCCGCTTTGGATGAGGAAGATAGACTTGAAGAAGTTCGATTACAAAAGGAGCAAAGTATAAGAGACGAACTTGCGAAATCAAAAATTCAAGGAAAATCTAATAATACCCAAACCGATCTTAATCAATTTCCCACATCAGAGACCAATAATTCATGGGGTGCAGATGATCCTGATAAGACGATCCCTCTAGCGAGATTCAATCCAATGCTCGCCATTTTGAAGAATGTTTTGTATATGTTGAGTGCTCTCATACGCCCAGATTGTGTTTACCCCAAATGTCAAATCTGATATGAATATCCTTTACAGCTATGGTGGTATTTATGAATCTGGAGATAGAGAATATACCCTACAATCATTTTATTCTTTGGCTTTAGACAAGCTTGATCGATACATTTGTTTACGCGAAGATGATATTCACGACCATGAGTGGTACGACGAATCAGAGAATGAAAGTGACGAGGAAGGATCAAATTCCGATACAAGCGATACTGATAGTGACGACTGTAGTGAAGCCCTTGAGAATCAAGAAAAACTCGAAGAAGAACCTGAGCAGTCGTTCATTGTTGAAGATTTTATGGAGACAGATCTGGAAATCAAGTTGAATCAAGTTGAGTAACTCGAATGGTCAAAGTCCTTTACAAGCTTGTTTTGAGATTTAATATACTTGTATAGCTTACAAAACTTATTTTAATTTTTTTAGGAAGAGTTGAAGGAAAAAGTCGAAGCATTCATGGGCGTGACCAAGGGCACGGAAAGGTCACCCGAAGAAGTAATGAGCACTCCGCTCCCTGGTGAAACACTGAAATTGTTCTATGACCGTACACGTGAAGTAAGCATGACTTTGGGTTCTCTCCAATTCTCAGTTAACTTTGCATGTTAATCCCAATACTATTCATCTTCAAAGTACTGGGTTCAAAAAGCTCATGAAACTTCACTACATCGTGGTAAAGAACTCAGACGCGATGGTAAGAATTTAACTGCTCTCTTATCTAAACTTTATAAGGTTAATTATCATGCTGATTTGATTTCATCGTTCTATTTGGAACATCCTTAGGCTTTTCACACGCTGAAGAAAAATACCGTAAGTTCCAGATACATTTTAAAAACTTATTTCTTTCCCTAGTGCATGCATAAAAATTAAATGAAAAAAAAACTTGTATTAATACACCAAGTCTCATTATTTTATTTTATTTCATTTGGTTTTGTTTCTCTCTCTCTTTTTTTTTTAAGTGGAATATAAGCCGTTGTTGGATGAAATTGAACGAATTCAAGCGGCCGCTGGAATCGATGCTTCGGATGTTCAACGAAGAACTGGACCTATAAATGGCACCGTTTCTACCCAAGATAGTCGTCATAGGAGATGATGAATTGCCTCTTTCGGGTCTCAATTTCTGTTCGTATGTAACAATGCTTTTTTCTTTTTTTTACTAGTTATCTGGGGAATTGTGATTTATTTTTAGTTTTTTTTTTTTGCTTTTGCTTTTCTATTATGTATCTAACTTTGACAATTTAGATTTTTTTTGTTTGTTTGCTCATCTGAGCTTATCTGATATGCTGGAAGTGATCATTACTAGTTCCAAAATTGAGGACAGTTGAGATGCTACAAGAACTTTTGCACTGGAGTTTATTGGGAGGAAATGTTGGATAATTGTTAGTAGTTAAAATATTGAGGTTTACTCTATTTTTGAGCTTGTATTTGAACCAGGTTCAACCATGCTCAATGGTGTCACATGGTGGTAAATTAACTCTAAAATTTCCTAATTGGAAATGGTTTCTCAGCTGTTTTCCCAGCGTCTTGGTCAAGGAGGTCTGCTTCTATTTGATTATGAATGCATTTGCATGAAAGTAAATTGGCTGACCCAGCAACGGGTTCAATTCACAATCAAAAGAACTTTTGAGGAAGGCTTGTTCTGAGAAAATTTTCTTTGGGCAGAAGTACTGAAGCTCTTCTTTGAGCATTGTAAAGGTTTCTTACAGCATATTCGAGGGGAATCTTGGTGGTTTACTGTAGCTTTTGAAGTGTTAATGAATATGGCACCATGCGGAGAAGCATTGTTTAATGCCACCACCCATGGCAGATCTGCAATAATACACCCTTGAACCCATGATTAATGTCAGATGGTGGTATGTGACATCTAAAATTTCCTAATTGTAACTGGGTTCTTAGCCAGTTTCCTAGGTTTTTGGTTAAGGAGGTCCACATCTGCTTGATTAGGAATGCAGTCACATGACAATTTTCAAAACTAGACCTGTGGAGTTGTATTTTGACCTTTTCCTGAAGCATAAGAAGGGTTTGGTTTTAGTTCTCAATCTGATTGATTCTCTTGGAGATAATTGAGTAGATGGAAAGCTTCACCATTGTTTCAAAGCAATAAACTTAACTAAAATATCATCTGATTCCAACGCATAATAGACATTGCAAGGCCCCCCTTGAAAGGTTGCAGGCGTTGTTTTGGCAAGAAATCAACTTGACTTTATTAAAATTTATAATTTCTGAAGATAATTCATGTATAAGTTTACAAAATATTTTCTTTAATAAACAAATCATATATTTTTAAGATAAAATATAAAGAAAGAAAATTTAGACTATACCTGAAGCCAAAGTTGAAAATAGTCTAAACAATTTATTTTTAAAATATAATAATAATGTAAAAAGAATATTTTTATAAAAATAAAGTTAAAATAATGTTGTTTATAAAATAGATTATAAAGTAATAATAGTATTATGAATAGATCTTTTTAATTATAAGATAATTAAAAAGAGAAAATGATATATAAAAATTCTTGATCAAAAATAATTATGATTATTATTTCTTTTAAGAAGAAAAAGATATTTTTGTTAATTATAAAATTTTTTTAATAATTTAGAAAAAAGTGAATCGAAGAATGATTCTAGAAATATAATAAAATGAATCATGACATCATTTTAAAAGAAAGGATGAATCATCGCAGCATAATAAGCTGTGAATCTATAAAATGATGTCATAAAAATAAGACGATCAATAAAGAAATGTTTTAGCTAAAAACAAAGTAGTCATGAATGCTTACGTAAAGCTAAAAATCATGATTTAATAATGAATGCTTACGTAAAGCTAAAAATCATGATTTAATAAAATTCATCCATAGTATCGTAAATCTTTGCAGATTTCTTTACAACTATGATGAAAAATAAAAATATTAAAAATATTAAAAACATTTATTAGAAAAATAAATGTATTTTTAAAATATTTAATGATAAAAATCAACACTCACTAAAAGGAGTGGAAAAATCATTCATTCTTTTTAAAGAATTAATATTAATTTCTGCAGAATCTTGACAGACTTATCCTCTTAGAACTCAGCACTACTGAGGGGGTTATTTTGGTGAACAAAATATCCAACAACATATGCCACTCACGGTGTCATTTTATTAAAAACACCATAGTTTTGACATTGTTTTAGCAGTAGAAAAAAAAGAAGAATAAAAAAGGAAAATCCCCTGTCTCACAGCCCTTCTGCTTCTTTATTTTCCTTTTCACAACCAAATATAAGCGCTAAAAACATCCTCTTAAAATCCTACTTTCCTTACCATAAATCATGTGTAGCTTTTCTCCCTGTCATTTTCCTTCACTAACTCTTTCACAGGATCTCTTGCCACCCCAGGAAGGCAGAGTATTTACTCCTTCATTCCTTCCTAAATTCAGCCATCAGGGTTAAAACAAATTTAAGAGTCTCACACCCCACTGTGGAAAGTTTTGATTTTTTTTTTTAGAACAACACCCTTGCCGGGATGGCTGTGACTAAAATGACCTCCCCCCAAGGAGGTGAGGTTGAATATTTTGTGGGGTTTATAAAACAACACCCCATGGAGTTTATACTTGACTAAAACAAAGCCATTCTCTGTCAACCCAATGACAAGAGTTTTCTTTTTTAGTAAATTGGGTGTGTGGTTTTAGCATGACCCTTTATTTATTCCAATCCTGAAAGATTCCTCAAGAATTTTTTTGATCAGATCTGCTACAGCTCAATACTTGGAAATAGGCTGGTTCTTGTTTTTTTTTTTATGAAGCCCACATTATATACATGTGGGGCTTGGTTTTCAGTGTTAAGAGTAAGAAATTCAAAACTGGTCCGACATGATATCTGGGTATTTTCCAACCCTCCTGTGGAAAATAAGGCTCACAGTGATTTTGTAGGATTTTTTCTGCAGTTGTTTTAATGTCAGAAATCTGCTTTCCTATTGCAATTGATGCAGAGTTAGTAGGTTCTTGTGAGACTGATGCACAATCAAATGGCTTCAATCACAGCAGAGACTCTCAAACATGGACTGAAAATGGAAAATTAAATTGAATCTTTATCAATCTAAAGCATCCGATTTATGCAAGAATAGAGAAAATGCAAGAAAATTAAAAAAAAAAAAATTCAAAGATAATTGAATTTCAATTGGTGGAGTTGGGAAAATACAAATGAATTAAAAAATTAATGATCAAGGTAAAAAAATAAATTTTAATTGGCTGTTATGAGTGCCGTGATCAGAGTTGTTGTAAAAATACTTGAGCCAATAATTTTTGAGCTCCAAGTGAAATTCTTTGGCCAAAAAGTGAC
>JNCO01008847.1:0-11138 GCA_000785685.1 Uromyces viciae-fabae
ACAGTCAAAGACCGCTTATGCTACTCCGGGTCGCCCCGGCATCTCACCTCCGCCCTTCGGACAAACTTAGTATGAATAAACTACTAATTTTGTCCGTTTTATACCCATTGAGGTGTGTAAAGGGTTCGAATCACCATCAAGACAAATTATCTTGACTGGCGCGGCCCCGAAACAGACCGAAAATCAAATTTGAGAACCCCGCAACCTTAATTCATCAGCCGTGGCCCCGAACGAGTAATAGTCACCCGCCGGGACCCGCGACATGACTACAACCGACATGTCATTCACTTTTTTAGAAAATTAGGGTTACACAACAAAGAAAAAAAAAAAAAAAAACATAATAATAATGATAAATTAACAATAATGAAAATGAAGTTTTTTTTTTGAAACATAAAATTTTTTTTTTGGTACCTAACATGGTCAGGTCTACTTTTTATAAAAAAAGAGAAGACCTTCCCTTTTTGTGGGAGGGAATGTCAGCTGGCTACTATGTTAAAGCCAACTAACAAGATAGCAGAACAAAAAATTAATAATATTTTTATGACCAAAAATATCATTATAAACAATAAAATGAGCAATCCTATATTAAGGAGTAAGAATAGTAAAAATATTATTTCATAAATGGATTCCCCATGCAAAATAACCTAAGGTCACTCACTGGAGGTACCCCTAAATTGCCACTCCTTAAAACTGGGCAGAAACCAACATAACACTGGTTAAAACCGTGTTTATATGTAAATAACTGTTTATACACATTATGGATATGTATAGGCGTGAGGCATACTATGGAATAAGTCAGAAATACATGCAAAATAGCGGATTTGTGCTCAGTTTAGAAGTTAGGACCATACAGTTAATGTGAAACAAGAATACTGCTAAATGCAGAACATTTACATATGTCTTGTTACATTGCACAAAAACTTACATAACCAAATGTTACATACGGTAAAAAAAACTACAAATGGAAGCCCCTGTATGTTACATAAATCCAGTGGCTTGACCAAACATGAGTCAAGAGGGAAAGCCCACGGAGCAAAAAGCCTCAATACCGCTATAGCACGAGTTTGTGGAGTATCTGTATCATTCAAAATGAATCCAGAGGACCCCAAATAATTATCACAACATGTTCACACGGTGAACTAACCATGATTACAGTCACAGGGTCCAAGGCTTGACCAAACAAGTTGTTCAAATAAAACTGGCTGTATTGCACTAATAGCAATACAGGTTACCTTCTGACATTTATCCTGGCCAAACCAATAACGGCCCAAGGATACCAAATTATTCCCAAGAGCCTCAGAGGTTACTAACCACGGGAAAAATATTCTGTACTGGTCTAGACCCCCCAGTACTGAATAAAAAATACAGGAACAAGGCAAAAAGCGCTCAAAACGTGATAAGGTTATCCTGTACGCCCTAGGGGTTGGAAATGTTATATGAGACGGCCTCTCATCCCTCCTACCAATCCCCATTGTCATCTTTACCCAGATATACATAGTTACTACATACTACAGTCACTCTTTAGCACCAAAGACACCAGATCCACTCTCACCTGCACTCTAGGATCCCCTTCAGAACTCCAACAGCGCCCTCCCCTCTCACCACGACGCCAAGATCCCCTTCAGAACTCTTCTGCGCTGTACCCCCCTTCAGGTAAGTCTCTGGGCCAATAGGTTTGACCCAGAAACCCTCATTCTTCATACCACTTCATTGTAACTCTGGGTTTAACCACCCCTGATTATTCATCAGGCCCCAGATCCAAGTTGGATCTCAAATTAAAAGGGTACAACTACCCCAGGAATCCGTTCCTGGCCCCTAAATTAAACAGAGGGTTAAACAACCCCAGAATAGCTGGCCCCTCTGTTAATTTTATATTAAAATTAACACCAAACCAACGGTGGAAATCCCCTTCAGAACTCTTCTGCGCTGTACCCCCCTTCAGGTAAGTCTCTGGGCCAATAGGTTTGACCCAGAAACCCTCATTCTTCATACCACTTCATTGTAACTCTGGGTTTAACCACCCCTGATTATTCATCAGGCCCCAGATCCAAGTTGGATCTCAAATTAAAAGGGTACAACTACCCCAGGAATCCGTTCCTGGCCCCTAAATTAAACAGAGGGTTAAACAACCCCAGAATAGCTGGCCCCTCTGTTAATTTTATATTAAAATTAACACCAAAAAAACGGTGGAAATTAGTCCCCAGACTATTTCCCAACACTTTGCAGCTTGTGTAGCTAAAGGGTATTCAGTCCCTGGCATCACAGAGCCTGACACCATGTACTGCGTGTGTCAGTCCCTGTCTAGGAGGAATGGGGGGATTCACTATAGAAATGGGTTCCGTGGTTTTTCTGTTGTTTTTATGCAACTAAAAATTCATTTCAGCAAAAATGATAAAAACATAAAAATGACAAAAGATAATAAAAATGGGTTGTACCTAAAAAGAACAACGGGAACAACTAAAAAGAGACAAAGCAGAGACAAAGTATAGATGATGAATGAATTCTAATGAGATAATCCAAAATTAGTGAGCAGTCATAAAAAAATGAAGACAAAGAAAACATGAGAAATAGATTTAATACCGAGATCCAACAAAATGATTTTAGGGAGTGATCTTGATTTAGTGCCTTGAAGGTTAGTTGATGAGAGCTTCGAGGTTAAGATGGTGAGAATCAAGACAAGGAAAATTTAATATTAAAAAGGGATTCGAGAAATAAAATTGAAGAGTGCTACAAAGCTGAAGTATGGGCACTGGAGTGAATTTACTTATAAATCCAACACACCCACTTGCTCAGTAATCTTTGAATCAAAGGTAATTTGACCAGCCAACCGCTTTGAGTGCCTTCTTGATTCTTCTGCGATTGAGAGGTTTAGTCAGAAAATCAGCAACATTTTCATTTGTGTTAACATGTTCTAATTTAATGTTCTTCTTCATAATTTCATCTCTGATAAAATGCAGTCGGAGATCAATGTGCTTCGTTTTAAAGATGGAGTGATTTGACTCGTTGTTTGCGAGAAGAATTGTTGAAATTTGAAGCTGGAATCACATGCGGCGGATACTGCGCAAATGAGGATAAACAAAGTTTAAACCTAGTGTACTCTCATCCATAGTATTTATACCAGTCATCTCACTCTAGTTCTAAGCTTGTCACCTCTTTTCTGAAGATTATATCTTGCGATCCTTTCCAACGCTTCAAGAACTTCGATTTGGTGAGAAAACCCCTTCAACCGTCTCTAAAAGGAGCCGGTCAATCTAACTTCTTTTTCACAATCAGCCCAGCATACTTCAGTGGAATCATTTCCCTGCTTCAATCAATTCTGCTGTCATAACTGGATTAGTTTATGTAGGAAATCTTTAAAAAAATATATATATAATAAAAAAACACACTTACTGAATTTCATTATTTTCTTATCACCTCCTTTTCTCCTTTTCTGCTTTGTTCTCTCATAAAAAATAGTCTATTCGTGTGACCACATCTTAATATCTTCAAACTCTCAATTGTCATCATATCTCTTCCCTAGTCTTGTTTAAAACTTGCCGTGGTATGCTTCTTTTCTTATTTCTCAATATCTCCTGCTGCTATGTTCATTTCAACTCTTTACCAACTATTGTTGTTTCCTCAGTTTTGGTTTTCTATTTATTCAAATTAAAAATATTCTAGTTTTTTCACGATTAACAGTCGAAACATCAATTTAGAACTAAGATAACCTCATCAATAACCAAAACACGAGCAAATTAAAATGGAAGAAGACAGAATGACAGCAGCAGCTATGAAGACAGCCATCGAAGCTATCCCTCTCTTAACCATGGACAACTTCACGCTATGGAGAAATCGCGTCCAAAACTGGCTCGATTTACAACAACTCCGAGAAAGTCTTACCATGGACGATGAAAATGTCCCTGCATTAACTCAATACCAGAACGTTCTTCTTCGAACAATTATAACCGCAAAATTGGACTCCTCCATTCATGCAAAATTAAAATGGAAGAAGACAGAATGACAGCAGCAGCTATGAAGACAGCCATCGAAGCTATCCCTCTCTTAACCATGGACAACTTCACGCTATGGAGAAATCGCGTCCAAAACTGGCTCGATTTACAACAACTCCGAGAAAGTCTTACCATGGACGATGAAAATGTCCCTGCATTAACTCAATACCAGAACGTTCTTCTTCGAACAATTATAACCGCAAAATTGGACTCCTCCATTCATGCGAATGTGGTCACACCAGAAAATGAGGACGATGTCAAGCTAATTTGGAAGTCTATCATAAAGCTCTTTGCATCATCCCAAGCTTCTAATCACGCTAGAGTATTCCTTGAACTCCTGCGATTACTCTTTGATCCAGCCAATGTTGCAGAATTCATCACTAGAATCAAAACCGCAATCCCCAGACTCTTTGAGGTCGGTATCATCTTACCAAACGACATCCTTGCATATCTGATCATCTTCAAATTTCCGCGTAGCTTGGACACCATTTGCCAACAAATTACGCACTCAGACAAGGAAATTACAGTCGATCTTGTCTTGGATCACCTTAGACTCTATGCAAACGATCAAAAACTGATAACTGGCCCCTCTAACGGAAAAAGCGAAAGTGTATCCATGTATACTAATGCCGACTCAAACTCTAAAAAGTGCAAAAAAGCATGGCACAACCCTCTTGCCGATCATCCGGAGCACAAGTGCTGGTTGTTACATCCACACCTTCGACCTATTCCAAAATCCAAGAATGAAGACGCCCAAGTATGCACATTCTTTAGCTCTGTGTCATCTAATAATCACACTCTTGTACTAGACTCTGGAGCCTCTTCTCACATGTTCTGCAACTCTGCCATGTTTCTCTTCATAGACCACTCCGAACAAGGACTAGTCCATACTAGCGATAAACAAAAATCTCTCGAAATTAAAGGAAAAGGATCTGTACAGTTTTATACAGATCATGGTTCTGTCATCTTGAAGGATGTCCTGTATGTACCAAATCTGGCAGAAAATCTAGTCTCGTATCGAAAGCTGCTTCTCTCTGGGTATGAGCCCTTACTTTCTATAAACTCCTTTAAAATTGTCTTTCAAAACTCAACCATCATGAATGGTTATTATGTCAACGACCTACCATGCATTGAAATAAAAAAAAATCATTCTGCATTTCTCTCAGCCTCTGAAGTAGTTCACAAGTCATTAGGGCATGTGAGCTTTCATCGTATTCGCCACAATTTGGGCATTCCGATCAAACCCAGTGCCAACTGTAAGGAATGTGCGGTTGCCAAAGTCACTAAGGCTTCTTTTAAAGGGAAACATGAGAGAGCCTCAAAACCCTTCGAAGAACTCCACATGGACTTAATAGGTCCAATTTCTCCTGCTTCTTATCAGGGCCACTCCTACATCCTCACCATTGTTGACAGTTGCACCAGATACTGCTCTGGGATTCCCATAAAAAACAAATCTGACGCTACTCCTACAATCATTGATATCATTGAGAAAGAAGCGAAGAGATTTGAGTACTATCCCTCGGTCATACACTCCGACCGAGGAACCGAATTTACTAATAATCAACTGTTAGAGTACTGCCGGTCTCATCTCATAAAAACCAGACAGTCTGATCCTTACACACCCCAACAAAACGGACTGGCTGAAAGATACAATCGCACAGTCCTTGAATCTATGAGGACTATCTTTGTGGACTCGGTGAGGAATTGAATTTACTAATAATCAACTGTTAGAGTACTGCCGGTCTCATCTCATAAAAACCAGACAGTCTGATCCTTACACACCCCAACAAAACGGACTGGCTGAAAGATACAATCGCACAGTCCTTGAATCTATGAGGACTATCTTTGTGGACTCGGGTTTGAATAATAAATTCTGGTGTGAAATTGTCAGAGTTAGCACACTCACACTCAATCAGATTCCTTCCCATCGAAGCAAGAAGTCACCATACGAGCTTTACAAGCAGAAGACTGTTCCCCTGAGTTTTTTTCATCCTATCGGATGTTCTGTTGCCTACTTGGATCTGCCGGGCAAAGCATTCTCAAAGCTAGAACCCAAAGGTCTTGAAGGAAGACTCCTTGGTTACAATGAGGATCTGATCTCATACAAGATTCTTAGTCCAACAGGACGAATAATCCATACTAAACATGTCCGGTTCATCAGCGACGAACCTGTCAAAGAATGTAACGAAACTACTTACTCAATCGATGATCTTGACTTCTATGAAGAAAATCTTCAAACAAACGAACAATCCCCTGTTGTACCAGTTGACGACAATCCATCTCCTACGGAAGATAAAACAAATGAACTAGTTGTCAAGGAAGAAGAATTTGATGAGTGTCTTCCCGAAATTGAAAGTGAGGATGATGATGTATTCAATGAAGAAATAGTCTCTAACGCACTCATCCCTCCTGATCCTAAATACTCCTTAAGAACAAGAAATACACATGTTAAGCCAGCAAAGTATGGCTGCCTAACGATTCAGGACCCAAGGACATTCAAACAAGCTATGAACAATGAGAAGAAAAACAAGTGGCTTACCGCAGTAAAAACAGAATTAGAAAATATTGAAAGTATAAATGTCTGGGAAGATACCAACCTTACCCCTTCAAATCCTCTTCGTACGGTCTGGGTTTTTAAAACAAAACCAGCTACTGCTTCTTCTGTCGAGAAAAAGAAGGCTCGATTATGCATTCAAGGGTTTATGCAAGTGCCTGAAGTTGATTATGGAGAAACTTTTGCTCCCACCGGGAAGTTCACCACACTGCTTGCTCTACTCATGCTCTCGATCGACAAGAAAATGGACAGAAAACAGTTTGATGTAAAAAGTGCATTTCTGTATGCACCGTTGAAAGAGGAAATTTTCATTCACAAACCTGACGGATGTCCTAGAACGTCTAAATATTTGAAACTCAACAAGTCCCTGTATGGACTCAAACAGGCACCAGCAAACTGGTACCAGACACTTACCGACTGGTTCAAAGAGATCGACTACCAACAATCTGTTTCTGATCCCTGCTTGTACATTCACAAGGACGGGGATTCAATGATCTTCTTTCATGTCGATGACATGCTTGTGGTTGGGAAGACCGAGAGTTTTGAGGAACTCTTCCTGCTTCGCTTTCCAAACTCGTCTGCACACCCACCTGACACGCTACTCGGTATGAACCTGGATATGGAAGACGACGCCGTATATCTATCTCAAATCAAACTGATTAAGAAGGGAATAGAAATGCTGAATCTCACTGAATGTCACCCGGTCAAAACTCCATTATCTCCAGGAGTCCAATTGAGAACGGCCGATGACAAGGATGCGGAAGATTTCCAGAAACTAAAAATCAACTACAGAACTTACACCGGTCTGTTAAACTACTTGTCCTGTCGAACTCGACCAGATTTGTCAGCGGCAGTCTCAATTCTCTCTCGCTTCAACCATAATCCGGGAATGTCTCATTGGAAAGAGGTAGTGCACTGTTGGAAATACTTGGCAGGAACCATTGATCTCCGCTTAAAAATCAAACCAAACTGTGAATTCTCCGCAACCAACCTTGAATACTACACTGATGCAACTTGGGCCGATGACCAAGAAACCAGAATCTCCCAAAGTGGAAGTGTGTGTTACTATAAAAGCTGTCCCATAACATGGAATAGCAAGAAACAAAAAAATATCACACTATCATCTACCGAAGCAGAACTCAATGGTTTCTCAGATGGGGTACAGGAGGCAATCTGGTTAAAGCATTTGGTCGAAGAACTCTGGAAGATTAAACTAGAACCCACCAAATTCCACATTGATAACAAAGGTCTTCTAGACAAAATAAAAAAATTCGGATCCTGCTCTAAAACTAAGCATCTTGACATTAAGATTAAATGGTTAAGAGACTTATACTCCAAGAATGAACTTGAAATTAAGCTGATTCCTTCGGAGAACATGTTAGCTGATCCTTTGACCAAAGCATGTAACTTTCATTCGCTCAACACTCTCAAAGACTCCGTCTTCCTGGTTTTTTCTCCTCAAATTGGGGGGCGTGTTGAAATTTGAAGCTGGAATCACATGCGGCGGATACTGCGCAAATGAGGATAAACAAAGTTTAAACCTAGTGTACTCTCATCCATAGTATTTATACCAGTCATCTCACTCTAGTTCTAAGCTTGTCACCTATTTTCTGAAGATAATATCTTGCGATCCTTTCCAACGCTTCAAGAACTTCGATTTGGTGAGAAAACCCCTTCAACCGTCTCTAAAAGGAGCCGGTCAATCTAACTTCTTTTTCACAATCAGCCCAGCATACTTCAGTGGAATCATTTCCCTGCTTCAATCAATTCTGCTGTCATAACTGGATTAGTTTATGTAGGAAATCTTTAAAAAAATATATATATAATAAAAAAACACACTTACTGAATTTCATTATTTTCTTATCAACTCCTTTTCTCCTTTTCTGCTTTGTTCCCTCATAAAAAATAGTCTATTCGTGTGACCACATCTTAATATCTTCAAACTCTCAATTGTCATCATATCTCTTCCCTAGTCTTGTTTAAAACTTGCCGTGGTATGCTTCTTTTCTTATTTCTCAATATCTCCTGCTGCTATGTTCATTTCAACTCTTTACCAACTATTGTTGTTTCCTCAGTTTTGGTTTTCTATTTATTCAAAATAAAAATATTCTAGTTTTTTCACGAATTGCTCCCATGTTATCTTCATGAATGGTGATAGGTTTTCCAATATTGTAGCCAAGAACTTTTTCCAACACGATTTTTATCCAGAGAGTTTCTTTCAAAGATTCAGCCAAAGCATTATATTCTGCTTCGGTTGATGACAGAGCTACGTTGGACTGCTTCTTTGATGACCAGGATATGAGATTGTCGTTCCATGAAACTAGATAACCAGAAACCGATCTTCTGGTCATAATACATGAGGCCCAATGTGAGTCAGTAAAAGCAATGAGATTATTTGATGAATGAGACTTGTTAAACTTCAAACCAAAATTGATAGTGCCTTTAGTCGATGAGAGAGCTACGTTGGACTGCTTCTTTGATGACCAGTATATGAGATTATTGTTCCATGAAGCTACATAACCAGAAAACGATCTTCTGGTCATAATAAATGAGGCCCAACCTGAGTCAGTAAAAGCAATGAGATTATTTTATGAATGAGACTTGTTAAACTTCAAACCGAAATTAATAGTGCCTTTTAGATAACGTAAAGTGTGAACACAAGCTTTCCAGTGAGCTATACCAGGTCTATTAAGAAACTGCGATAAAGAGCTCATGGCGTAAGTAATATCTGGGCGAGTTGTAATATTTAAAAAATTCAAAGCTCCTACAACCGCACTATAATTAATTTGAAGTTCAAAATTCAAAGCTCCTACAACAGCACAATAATTAATTTGAAGTTCATTGAATTCCTTAACATCGGCATCAGAGGCATGGTTCATTGTAATGTTAGGTGGAAGAGGTGATTTGAGAGGATGAAGTTCATCACAATTGAATCGTTTGAGAATTGTTTCTATATAGTTACTTTGCGATAAAATGATGGAATCTTCTGCTTGAATTATTTTCATTCCTAGGAGTAATTTGGCTTTTCCTAAATCTTTTATTTTGAATTTGTTACAAATTTCTTTCTTAAATATCTCAGGATCATCGCTAAATATTGCTAAGTCTTCAACGTGGATATATAGAAATTTTTGTTCTCTCCAGAAGACGCAAGGCTCAGCATCAAAGTTCTTGAAACCAATAGAGATAAGCCATGTTTTCAATGTTTTATGCCAAGCTAAAGGCGCTTGTTTAAGACCATACATAGCTTTATTTTATTTTAAGACATGATTCTTCTGAGCTTCAACACCTGGTGGTGGATTCAAAACAATATATTCTTCTAGATCAGCGTTGAGAAATGCGCTCCTCACATCCACTTGATGAAACTTCAAGTTTTTTTGAAGAGCCTATACAATGAGCATTCTGAGGGAAACAAGTTTGCCAGTGGGGGCAAATGTTGTGAAGTAATCAACTCCTTTGATTTCGCCAAATCCTTGAAAGCAGAGTCTGGATTTGTATTCAATGGGTTGATTTTGAGAGTCTCTCTTGATTCTGAATACCCACGTGAAGTTTAAGGGTTTATCAGTTGGTTTTCTAGATACAACTGACCATACATTATGATTCTTCATGTTATCAAGTTCTTTTTGAATGGAGGACTTCCATTTATCAGCTTTATGAGAGTTTAAGACGGACTGATAGTTCAATTTCTATTCTATGATTTCTAAGTCCTCAGCTAGATAAGACTGAATTGGCCTTCCACATCGATCAAAGTTCAAAATATTTTCAGTCAAGATATCTCGATTTATTTCTTTTGAGGGAGAATGATTGAAGCTTTCAGTCTCTGAGGCAATTTCATCGGGAGTATCTATGATTTCATCAGGTTTAGAGTTTGAATTGACATTTGGAGTTTGACTTTCATTGTTTCTGATTTGATCAATTTGAAGATAGTCTTGTGCGCAAGTAGATTCATAATTTTTGTACGGAAAAATTTCTTTGCTAAACTTGACGTTCCTTGAGATGAAAACTTACATGTTTTCTAGTCTGAGCAATTTATAAGAACTATAATCATTTACATAGCCAAGAAACAGGGATTTTTCAGCGGTGGGAGTAAATTTTGATTTTCGAAGATTTTCAGGAATGAGAGTGTAAGCTAAGCATCCAAAGGGAATTAGTTTATCAAATGGAGGATCTGAGTTGAGCCATAATTTGTAAGGAGAATTGAAATTGTGTGTTCTTGAGGGCAGTAGATTAGACAAATCAGTAGCTGTATTCACAGCTTCAGCCCAATATCTTTGTGGAAGATTTGATTCAACCAACAAGCACCTAGCCCCGTCAAGAAGTGTCAAGAATGGTTCTTTTGGAACGCTCAGCAACCCCGTTGTTTTCTGGAGTGTAGGCTGGACTAAATTGATGTGTCAGCTGGCTACTATGTTAGAGAAAACTAACAAACAGTAGCAATAAAAATTGGTAATATTTTTTATAACTAAAAAATATTAATAAAACAAAAAAATGAAAACATTATTAAGCAGAAAGAATAGTACAAATATTATTGTCAGCCTGCTACAATGTTGAGCATGCCAACATAAGCAACATACCACATAAATAAATAATAAAAATAA
>KN363104.1:0-10794 GCA_000785685.1 Uromyces viciae-fabae
ACATCGGGGGTGTCGTTTTTACTAAAACGACACCTTTCCGAGGGTGTCGTTTACTAAAACGACACCCTCGGCCCCAATGATCACACGGGAGTCGCGCGGGGGGTGTCGTTTTTCTAAAACGACACCTTTCCGCCGTGTTGGATTACTGAAACGACACCCCCCGCCGGGGGATTTTTTTTTTCCCCTGTCTTTTCTAAAACGACACCCTCACGGGGGTGTCAAATACTAAAACGACACCCCCCGCGAGGGTTTTTTCGTTTTTTTTGCGGGGTGTCTAAAACGACACCCCAAACCGCTCAATTATTACCAAAACGACACCCCGCACCGTCATTTCGACGGCGTAGGTGTTGTTTTAGTAAGTTTGGGGTGTCGTTTTAGCACGGCCCTATTTTATAATGAATTTTAATTAATTGTTTTCATTAATTTTATTTTAAGTTTTTAAATAAAAATTTAATTAGAAAAATCTGCTTACTTCTATCAAGTAGCTCAATTTTTCTCTTAATTATTATAATTATTCTTTATCATTTAAGAATTACCAGTTTTGCTTTTAGGTAATTAGTAATTTCAATTTTTATTTCTTATCTTATTTAAAAGAAGTTGTGATATATATTTTTATTGTTATAATTATAATGTTTTTATTTGAACTGAAATAAATACTTTTGGTTGTGTTATTTTTATACCAACACTAGCTACAATTACATAAGGATGTCATTTTTTTTTTGAAATTCAAGCACATCAAATAGATTCACATGGCATTAGCATGTTTTAAAAAAAAAACAGCAAAAATTACGGTTTTGCTACACATTTTGGAGATTACATGAGCCTCATTTTCAAAAAAAAAGTCATTTTGCTACAAGCTTCATGTGCCGGCTCCAGGGGACTTTGCCAGGGTCCTCTTTTTACTTTTTATATTTCATAAATGACAACTTAAATTTTAAACTCTATCTTCTTACGCTTATAATTATAAACCCAATCATTCCTCCGCCGCAAATCTCGGGGTTGACAAACCACGTGCAATGTACATACAGTCTCATGTTAGCCTTCCACTCATACCTTCGTATAACATCACAGCCGATCGATAGGTCGGTGAACTGTTGGCGCTGTACAGAAATCAGTGAGAAGATTATTCAAATGTTTACCCAACTGTAACCTATTGAGTCTGTACTTATTTAATGGTTGGTGGCTTTAGTCAATTGAACGGTAGATTTGAAGAAGGAAAGAAGAGATCAAATTTCCTTTTGAATTTTTTTAGGGTTCACTTACACTAAAAGAAAGATTGGTTGATCTCAAGTTGGTTGGGGTTCCGTTCAATCATTGAAGATTACCCTTCTGCATAGATCGGAAGGATACATACAAAGTTTAGCAGGATTCCCTATTTAATTCTACCCAGTTTGTTTTTAGATTGTTAGATCAGCTGCCAGCTTGCCATTGTGGTCAGTTGCAAGCTCATAAAGCAAACATCAGATTTACTTTACAACCCAACCCGCTCGGATGATAACATTAATAATCATATCACGTCAAAACAGAAAACCAAACAACAAAAACAAAGATTTATATTTAGTTAAAATAAAAAATTTAATAAATCAATCATAGGCATCATGTCTCATTCAAACTGCATTCAGCCAGAGACAGTTTCCAAGATTCCTGTTGCTCCAAGAGTTAAAAATTTCAATTCCGATCAAAATATTGACTATTCCCATCTTTATCATTCAAGCCTTGAAGATTCGGATTCGTTTTGGGATCAAGTTTGTGGTCTTCTTTTTTTCTACCTCTCTTACTTTTTTCTCTTTTCTCCTCTCCCTTTTTAATACCTCTGGTTGTTGCCTTGTCAAAATTGTGCGAACTACTTGTTTTAAGTGTTCGATTATTCTTTTTTAAACTTATTCTCATCGGATCTGAAGGAAATTATTTATCAAAACTCCCCCCCCCCAAAGGTCTGATCAATATATTACTTGACCGATATTGGTTCATAGGAGAAGTCATCCCATGCGTAATATTCTCTATTGTATTCTTCCCTTCTGGATTCATATGGCTCAACAGCCTCATGATGTAATGATGTACCAAAAGAGAAAAAACGATTCCGATCCAAATTTAACGTGATGTGATCTTTAGACGAATTGAATAATGGACGAGGGTAGCTCTAGATTTCATGATTCATGACATTTTCATTACGATGACGGATTAAATTCCAGCTTGATCTAGTAGTTTTGCAATTATTCCAACTTGAAGATTTCATTCAACTATTCTTAACTATCGGACCTCTCCTTACCCTCCTTTCTTACCATTTATTCATATCTCAAGACAACAACTTGATTACACATTTGTACACCAAAGAATCCTCCAGGAAGGTCTCATTCTACCTTTCTTTAGTAACTTGGCCGCTATATTTATTCGCCGAAATTTCAATTCTTAAGTTAAAAAAGTATTGGAAACCTCACATTAATGATAGGATCAGATTTACAAAGCAATCAACCTGTATAGTTAATCCAACATGAAACTGAGATTTTCAAGAACGCCCCACAATATGTACTGCGTTCTGACTCGGCGCATTTACTTCGATTCCCATTTATTTTCGTTCATGCCATGCTTGTACACTTTAGTATCCTACTCTGAAACAAGTGGAATTATTTTAGGTCCACTGATAGCTCATTCTCTTTTTCCTGAATGCTTTTTTTACGGGATGATTGATTATCTTTCCTTGATACAATCAATGAATTTAGCAAGCCAAAGCAACTCTTTTTTGGCATAGACCATACACATCAATCTATCAAGGCGACTTTGGAAATGGAAATGTATCTTGGTTTCGAGATGGTGGCTTAAATGCATGTTACAACTGTCTCGATCGGTGGGTTCTAGAGGACCCAAATCGAGTTAGTCTTTTTATTATTATTATTATTACTCTTCCTAACCTTATTCATCTCAGCGGAATTACTCTTTCATCAAGAAAGCTTCTGACATTACATGCTCTTGGCTAAAAATGATCGGACTGTCAATTAGACGGCAATTATATGGGTCGCGGATGAGGATCAAGATAGTGTAGAGCTAACATACAAGCAACTATTTGAGGAAGTTTGCCGTTTAGCGAATGTCTTAAAAGCCTTTGGTGTCAGGAAAGGAGATGTAATTCTTTTTTTTTCCATTCTATTTTTCCCCAAGCTTTGGAACATCCGGGCGCACCATCGCGTGAAATTAAAGTTCTTAAGGCTCATTTTCATTCTGTTCAATTATTTTTTTCCCAGACGGTAGCAATCTATCTACCGATGATTCCAGCCGCCGCGATAGCTTTCTTGGCGTGTGCAAGGATAGGTGCTATACATTCGGTGGTCTTTGCTGGTTTTTCTGCAGATTCACTAAGAGATCGAGTAGTAGATGCCCGTTCCAAAGTAGTTATCACTTCAGATGAGGCAAAGCGAGGTGGCAAAACGATTGCCACTAAACGAATTGTGGATGAGGCACTGAGTGGTACTAATGGTGATCATAGTGTTGCAAAAGTTATCGTTTACTCTCGGACAGGCGCCAGCGTACCCATGAAGAAAGGCAGAGATGTGCGGTGGGATGAAACCTGTGAACTCGCTCGCCCTTTCTGCCCCATTGAAATTATGGATAGCGAAGATCCTCTATTTATATTATACACCTCAGGAAGTACAGGCAAACCTAAAGGCCTTATTCACACAACTGCAGGTTACCTTCTTGGGGCCGCTCTGACGCTCAAGCATGTCTTCCATGTTCACCCTGGTGATCGATTTGCATGTATGGCTGATGGTGAGTTCCTACTCATCTTAGGTTTTTAATACCGATTCACTACACTCAACTGAGGTCTATCTTCATCCGTACACAGTTGGATGGATCACAGGGCACACTTACATTATTTACGGACCTCTTGCTAATGGGGTAGCTACTACCATTTTTGAGTCCACACCCATTTACCCAAACCCTTCACGGTATTGGGAAGCTGTAGCCAAATATCGATTCACTCAATTCTATACCGCACCGTTAGTCATTGGATTTTTTCTCAATTGCACCAAAAGTTGAACATTTTGACTCAGGATAATAATCATTAGTTGTTTTATAATGTTTATAGGACTGCAATACGTTTATTAAAAAAATTGGGAATTTCTTACCTGAATGGCCACGATTTGAGCTCACTGAGAGTCATAGGAACTGTGGGTGAACCAATAAATCCTGATGCATGGAATTGGTACAATGAACATGTGGGAAAAAACCAATGTGCAGTGGTCGACACTTACTGGCAAACTGAGACTGGCTCCATCATAATCACGTAAGAATCTTACTTGAGGCGATCTGGAAATGGTGCTAGCTGATTGACCATTGAATTAATATATTATTATTATTTTTTTAAAAAAAAAAAGACCATTAGCAGGAACAACTGAGACGAAACCAGGTTCAGCCACCTTGCCATTCTTTGGGATAGAACCTGTTTTACTAGAGCCGGCCACAGGTCAAACAATATCCGGACCGGGTAGTGGAGTTTTAGCTCTCAGAAGGCCGTGGCCATCCATGGCTCGCACAATTTTTGGAGATCATAAGCGTTATATCGAGACTTACTTTAAACCATACCCCGGTTATTACTTTACGGGGGATGGAGCAGGTCGAGATGAAGATGGATATTATTGGATTAAGGGTAGGGTGGATGGTGCGTAAAAAAAAGTTAAAATCAGGGATTGAGTTAAAATTCTTTTTGTAGGTTTTATTCACTGGATCTTAATTTTTTTTTTTTTTTTCTTCCCATTGAAAAATGAAAAGATGTATTGAATGTATCAGGTCATAGACTTTCAACAGCTGAGATAGAAGCTGGTTTAGGAAAACATACTTGGATTGCTGAAACAGCCGTCGTTGGCGCTCCCGACGAAACAACCGGACAATCGATATGGTTAGCTTGATTGTGCCATTTCCTTCATCTTTCTTCAACATCTATTCCTCTTAATTTTGAGGTAAAAAAATATGATGGTTTCCTGAAGAGAGGAAAAAAAAAAGTCGCTGGCTTGTCATATTCACATTGCCCCCTGTCCTGTTTCAAATATTTAGTGCCTTTGTGGTTTTGAAATCAATACATCATCAATTGAATAAAGAACAAGAGGAAAACTTGAGAAGTGAATTATCTCTTCAAGTTCGTAAATCTATTGGACCTTTTTCAAATCCAAAACAATTATACATCGTCAATGATTTACCCAAAACAAGATCTGGAAAGGTTTGTTTATTTTTATTAAAATCTCATTAGAAAAAAAAAATTACTGTGAAGAAACTACAATGCTTATCAAAACATAATTTCTTGTTTTTATTTATTCTTTTTTCGTATATCATAATGCTTAAAAACGGGATTTATTTCTAAGGTTTTAAGAAGAATATTAAGGAAAATAGTATCTAATGAAGTTGATAGCTTAGGAGATTTATCCACATTATCTGATCCAAATGTTGTGACAGAAATTCTACAAACTATCGCCAGCTCTAATTGATCTTTTATTGTGATGTTATTTTTTAACACTATATATATTTTTTAACAATATATATATTTTTTAACAATATATATATTTTTTAACAATATATATATTTATATATATATATATATCATAAAAATGTAGCAAAGATCAGTTTGATATTACTATGAACATATGTATTGTATATCATCTATAATAAATTGATTTTAATCGTTCTCTCTTTTCTTTTTTTTTTTCAAATGATTAATTACACAATTTTTTCTTTTTCTTTTTTTTCTTTTTTTTTAAATTATGATAATTATGATTATTTTCCCAACTTTTAATTTTTTTTTTTTGAATCTTTTGGATAAGTAAATACAGGTTGAAGCAATCAATTTTGGTGTCACTTGACCTGAAATGTGTTCTGTTTTCAAATGATTTAAAATGATGTCAGATAAAGATGCATTTCTTTTCAGACCAGTATTTTCATTCAACAAAACAAAGGAGTTAAAATTGGAAAACAAGTTACACAATTTTTTACCCTGTGTGTGCATTTATGTTAAATGCGTGTGTGGACTGCCACAAAACAGACAGGAACTTGTAAGTCAAGTCATCGATTGAGTTACCCCTCATTAGGAATGGACCCCGTTGGTTACGGGGTGCCCACCGGCGGATACGGTGCCTTATCCGCGGGAATACCCGTCTGTCGGGGGCGGCTTTGAAATCACTCACTGATAATATTGGCTTTTTCTCAAGAACCTCACCAAAATTGTAAGTTTTTTTTTAAGCTCAAATCACCCCTCTGACTTATTTTTTCCTCTCTTTGTACAACCTTGGTGTAGGAGAATGTTAGTGCCCTTGTTTCTCTTTGTTAGGTATTGGGTCAGTTTTTTTTTTTTTTTGGTGAAAGCGTGAGTTTTCCCTCTACTTTACCTAAAATGTCTCTGTTCTCCCTCATTGACATGCCTTATTTTTCAGGTGTAGGAAAATCTTTGTATCTTAATTTTGTTGGTTATTGGTGTATTTCCTCTTTGTTGCTTATTGGGGCTTTTTTTTTTTGGGTTCACAAAGCGTGAGTTTTTCCTTTAATTTCTCTTCTCTAAAATGTCTCATTGCTGTTCTCCCTCATTGACATGTAATATTTTTAATATTTCATATTTTTCCAGATGGAATCATTAGTTGATCCATCTCTGACCAAGGCCCCAGACTCTAGCTTCAACAAAACTCAACTGGATCCCAAACAGAATACTACCGCAAATGAACCCACCAGGAGCCAAGGGACCCAATAAGAGACCTTGCCAAACTGCTGTGAAAATGGCCTTTTTTGGGGCAAAAATGGCTCACCAGCAACACCTGAAGAAGTTAGAAAAAGATAAGAAAAATAAAGCTGGTGGACTTAAGGGCAAAAATATTACTCAACTGCCCCAGCCCAATCCAGTTGGGGGATCATCTATCTCAAATTCACAGTCTCAAACCAACTCACTCACACCAGCCTCGACAATTTCCAATGTAACCCCGCCATTCATACAAGTAAATTTCAAAAAAATTTGCTCTTATCTTGAAGATGAATGCAATTACAAGCAACTTTATGATAGTGGTTCTCAAACCAATGTTGGAAGCAAGGTGATGACACATTTGGCCATGTACAACATATTTGTGGTGTACATCAACTCATGCAGCAAACAAAATCTTCATGTGAATGGCAAGCAGTTGCAACAACAAGTGGTCACTTATAATAAAAAATTTTTAATGCTAAACATTGGAGCAAGCAAACTGGAGAAGGTATCAAAGAAGGCAATGGTCTCTCAACCCTCAAGGAGCTACTGGAACGCAAGTGTCCATGCTATGATTGTCACCACACTGATTTCTGCTCTCCTTGATTGACTTGGTCAGATCAAAAATTTTGGTGTTAAAGAGTTAATGGCTTCAATGCCCCGTTGGCTGACTTGAACTTTGAGTGTTGGTTGTGTTACTGTAGTTCAAGTCAGACAATGGGACATTGAAGCCATTAACTCTTTAACACCAAAATTTGTGATCTGCCCAAGTCAATCAATGAGAAAAGAACTCAGTGCAGTGATGACTGAAGAGGGATTTGAAGGGTGTGTTAGATTTGTGGACAGAAAAAAGGTACCATTGCACCAACAACCAGGAATCAATGGCAAAGTCTATTGGGAAAGCAAGAAGAAGTACTCAGTCAACTGTCAGATTTTTTGTGATTGTGACAAATTCATCTCATTGTTTATGGATTGATGGCCCAGATCTTGTGGCGACAGTATGGTTTTCAAACACATGAGCCTTCACTTAGATCCAATTTCTTATTTTGACACTGGTACATGTTTCTGTTGATTTCAATCATCAATGTTCCCTTGCTAATTTTTTTCTCATTCAAACAGGGAAATATCTCATTGCCAACTCCACATACAGCTTAACCATGAATTCAATTCCAGCCTACAAGTCCCCAACGTCCAATAGAAAAGAAAATCAAGAGTTCAACTACTGTCTAGCTAAACCAAGGGTGTGAAATTAACACACCATTGGTATCCTGAAAGCCTCTTAAACAGCTGACCTTACAACTGAAAGAAAAGAAGCACATGCAAGAAATCATTTTCTGGACGAACTGCTGTGTAACGCTTCACAACATGTTGGCACATTGGGGCAACTTTTTGGAAGAATTGTACGGTGAGACCAATGAAATATCTCCAGCACCTTCAACAGTAGTGGACCATGAAAATGAGGATATCCACCATCATACTATCCAGATAAAACACTTCAGAAATAACTATGAACTTGGAGTCAGAAATTCATACTCATGATAAATATCCCCTCTTCATGCTATATAATTTATACTCACAATCAATATGCCCTCTTCAAACAAAACAATTTTTTTTTTTTAAATGTTGGATGGATATATTCACTCTTATCTCAAATATAAAAAACATCATGTTCAACCAAATAATTGTGTTCAAATGTTTATCCAATTTTTATCTCACATTTACTTTTTTTCTGTTTTTTCTTTGTTCAGCACTTTAGTGTTTTTATTTGTTTCAATTTCTTCAAGTCACTTTTATCTTATTTCGTTAGTACTATCATTATGCTTACATCATCCAATTTCACATATAATTTTTCAACCAAATAATTGCATAGTCAAAGCTTTTGAGTGCTAGCCATATGAATATTTTTTTCTTTTCTTTTTAAATTTTCTTATTAAAAGCAAATCATAATTTAATTGGTAGAACCTTGTGAGACTTTAAAAGAGGCTAAAGTTGATTTTAACCCTGATAGCCGAATTCAGGAAGGGATGATGGAGTGAAGACTCTGCCTTCCTGGGGTGACAAGAGAGTCTGAGAAGGATTTATGTATGAGATTTACAGGGAGCAAGCTACACCTGTTTATGGTAAGGAGGATGGAAGTTTAAGAGAGTGTTTCCTGCACTCAGATTTGGTTGAGGAAAAGAAAAGGTTCAAGAACAGCAGGATAGCTGTGGGAGCAGGGGATATGAGTCAATTCCTCTGTGGCCCCTTTAAGAAAGGGGAAGAATGTGAGCAATGGCTACACACTGAAGAGTTAAATGAGTGTAAGTATTGATTTATTTGGTATTTATTTAAGTATTATTATTATTGGACTGGGGAAAATATTGCTCTGGTGAACAGATTAGATGGGGAAAAAACACTGAGGAGAGAGCTCCTTATATAGAAAAATGGGGGTGAAAACAGGGTACAACAAAACAGGGGTGTCAGCAACAGTGGGCCTGCTAGGCTACAGGTGACGTCTAGTGTAGCTTATTAATCTACGCTAAAATGTCGCAACATGTAGCATTGTTTTTTTTGAAGCTACGGCTACAGGAATTTTTGGAGAAAAATAAAACCAGGTAGCGTAGTGTGGCGTAGTGTCTCAAAAAAAATAATAACACTAACAGGAATGCCCGTAAACTGTAGTGTAGCGCTAGTAGCTATTGGATTTGCTACGCTGCATGAAAGCGTAGCCCATTCAATCGCTACGCTACATGAAAGCGTAGCACATTCAATTGCTATGCTACATGAAAGTGTAGCAAATTCAATCGCTACACTACATTAAAAGGTATCTGATTCAATGGCCATGCTAAATGAAAACATAGCAAATTCAATTGCTATGCTACATGAAAGCATAGCTCATGAAAAATTATATCAGTAAAATAAATAAATTTAGTAAAATGAAAATAAAGAATAAAGAATAAAAAAATATTTGAAAGAAACTAATTATTCTTTGGAGAAAAAATTGAAATATTGGGATATAATAACTGTAAGAGTTGCACAACTAAATTTTTTAATAAATGAATAAAAGGAGAATGTTTACAATTTTCATTTTAAATTATAGATAAGCAATGAAAAAACAAAAATGTTTATATACATTAATGCAGCTGAATCAGATCTTTTAACAAATTCAATTTTATTATAGATATCTGATATATAATATTTTAATTCTGAATTGAACTTTTTACAATCAATATAAATTGTTATTTTTTTATTCCTTTAATTATTATTTAAAACTTTATTGATAAATATTCTAAAAATTGAAATTGATTGATAATTTTGATTTTTCTGATTTGGATTCTCATTGTTTTATTTTGATCCAAAATGAAAATCATATCAGAGTGAAAAAAAATCTTATTTGAATAAATTTAAAATCAATCTGAACAATAGATTTTCAATCTCAATTCTTTTAATTTTGTTTCACATTGCTAATAATGTTTTTTCACATAAAGCTTTGTTTTATGTTCTCTTTCCATGATTTCAATTTAAATTACATATTCGCCTTTTATTTGATCTTTTGAGAATAATCTTAATCATTTCTATTTGATCTAAATCCTTTTTTACTTTGAATTTCATTTTTACTTAAGAATAAAAATGATTTTTTTATATTTTTATTTTCATTTATTTGATTAAAAATTAATAGTATTGAAATTAAAATCATCAAATCAATTTCTTTCTTTGAATTTTTTATTTTATTTTAATTCAATTTTATCTTTAATAATTTTATTTTTAAATTTTAAAAACACTTACAACTTTTAATTTTGCTATTTTGTTTTCTTTTTTTCAATTTCATTCAGAAATTTTTGATAATGTTTTGTGCCTTCTCACAATCACTGGAAACTTTGAATCCCTCTGCTAGCCACATGTGAGACACAGCATGCTTCTATTATGATGTCTTTGATTGATCAAATCAGTTCAAAACCACAAAATCTTTGGCGGTCATCCATCATATAACCATTTCAGACAGAGCACAATATGAGCGAGCAAAAAGAAACAAAACAAAACAAAAGATGTTAGCTTAAAAGATAATTAATCAATAAATTCATTTATTGTTTTTTTTTGATAATGGA
>JNCO01008869.1:0-11133 GCA_000785685.1 Uromyces viciae-fabae
CCACTATCTGACTGCCCATGAGTTTACATAAGCATTTACTATATTGAAAAACAAATGCAGCAAACTCTAGAATCACAACCCAGACACTTTGCTGATGCAGCAAACTCTAGAATCACAACCCGGACACTTTGCTGATGCAGCAAAGTCCAGAATCACAACCCAGAAACTTTTCTGAGATCTTTAAACCAATGCAAACCAAATATGACAAGTATTGGGAGAAGATGAAAGATTGTGCTGGTATTGGTCTTGTATTTGATCCGCTCTAAATCTGGCCTTCATTCAGTTTCTACTCTTAAGCAAACTTGGGATGGAAAAAACAAATGTCTCAAGCTGCATCCAAACAATCAAGGACAACCTTTATGCATGGTATGATGAAGTTTCTGTGGTACTCTCAATTGAACCCAGTAAAAAATTTATTATTTCACTGTGAAGGAGCAGGAATCCTTCACTTTTCATATCATAATTGGATTTTACACCTAAATTACTAAATTAACCCCTAGTCACTCACCCAAGGTACATCAATAACTCCACTGGTTTAAGAGCTACTCAAGGCAGAAGACTTAAATCAGGAACTTACAATAATTTCACAATATATAATAAATTCAATATGATATATTATGGACCTCAATATTACCTCTTGTGGACCTCAATATTACATATTGTGGACCTCAATATTACATATTTTGTACCTCAATATTACATATTTTGGACCTCAATATTACATATTGTAGACCACAATATTAGCTATATGTTTCTAAAAAAGGATAATACATAACCAATAACACATAAAATATTACATGACATAGATAGGAGGCTGTCTACATCATTACTGTACACATTTACCTATCAAACAACTTTACATAAAACTTACACATGCATTAGGAGTCACATAAATCAGTGATTCAGTACACAGGGTACAACAAAATGGGGGTGTCATCAGTACTTACAATGCAAAAACATAGTGACTGGAATACTGGATTTTCCTTGCAAAACAACGGTCTCAAGCTGCATCCAAACAATAAAGGACAACCTGGTATTATGAAGTCCCCGTGGTACTCTAAATTGGATTCAATATCCAAAGAAATAAAATAATTAAAAATTCATTGAACCTTCAGTGTGTAGCAATTGCTGACATCCTTCTTCTTTCTTAAAAGGAGCCACAGAGGAATTGACTTATATCCCCTGCTCTCACAGCTATCCCGCTGCTCTTGCACCTTTTATTTTAGAAAATAAATGCAAGTGCTGGAACCACTCTATTAAACTTCTAACCATCTTACCATCAAAATGTGTAGCCTTTATCCCTGTCATTACCTTCAGTAAATCTTTTTAAGACTCTCTTTTCACCCCAGGAAGGCAGATTCTTCACTCCATAATCCCTTCCTAAATTCTGCTATTAGGGTTAAAATCAATTTTAGCCTCCTTTAGAGTCTCACATTTGGTGTCCCCAGACAGGAAAGTCTATCAGATTGAAGGAACTTACTTTATCAAAGAAAGGCAACCTCTTAATTTATAGAAACTAGCTCTAACTGGGACATTAGACTTATAAGTGTACTATTAGTAAAAATCATAAAAGTCCACAAAATCAGTCAAATTAACTCAAGTAGAGCTTATAAAATTTTGAGGGATTCCAAATAAGTAGATACCAAATAGAAGGCTATTGAGGATAAAGAGTTTAGAGCCAAATATTAATTTAAACATAAAAATTTAGAATTAGATTAGCCCTGAAATAAATTTAGATACTAAGACCAATAATAAACCTACTTAAAATAAAATTAGATTAAAATTAGTTAGATTATTTATCAATTATATTACTTTATTGAATAAGGAAAATGACTGGATATGGACTTGGAGCTTTAGATTTGGAAGGAAAGCCAACTATAGGAATACAGTCAACTTCAACTTTTGGAACTACTTAATCAAGGGATCAGCCACCAGTGGCACCACCTCCAAAATATAAAAAGAAGGCAGAAGTTCAGGAAAATATGGGATCAGACATGGAAACAGAAGTTCCTCAACTAGCACCTGAACAACAGAATTTTTATGAGGAAATTAGATCAGCTAATGGAGCAATAGTTAAAATTAAAAATGAGACTCTTAAATTTAATGGAGAAAATTTTAATAATTTTATGAGAAGATTTGGGAGGACTTCTGAAGCTTGTGGAGCTAGTTACTGGGATAAGGTTGTGCAAATCAATAGGTTTATTGAATGAGAAGAATTTCTGGAAGAAATTGAAGATATGGACGGTTGTGAGGAAAGGATCTGAAATGTTTTAGCCAAACTCAAATGTTAGGGTCAATATCCCCATCCCCAAACATGTTTGACTATTATGGTTCTGCAAGACAATCAACTCACACAATTTCATGCCCAAGAAGTTTTTTCCTAGCTCTCTCACAAAGCCAAAATCCAGAAGTTGTGGATCACCTCAAGAAGTGGCCCGCTAGGGGCATGAATTCCCCCATGGAGCTCATTCTACGCAAGAAACTTAATTCAAGATAATTATGGGACCAATACATCCTTGCCAAGGTGAGAAATCATTGTTTTGACTACATCTGCTGTTGCTGTGGTTGACATTTGATTTATTTAATTTCCACACTAGGCTATCCAAAGTACCACTCAAAAGAAGACGCCAAGTGGGAACTATTCAAATGGCTTTTTTCAGAGCAGCGCAACAGTTGAAGCCAATTTTTTCACCAAGATATCTATGGAAGACAAGAAAAAAGGCCAACTCATTATTACATGCCCTTTTTGAATGGTCTGATTGTTGGAGTCTTTTCAAATAAGACAATCAATTCCAAATACCAAGAAGACACTGCACCTCCCAATGATGAAATTGATCTCAACCCAGATGACAATGATAGTGATGCTCTCAAAATGGAAGGAATCACCCACGTGCCCATCAAATCTCCTCAAATGCAGGCCTAACACCATTTTTGACAGTGTGTGCCTATAATATTTTATGTTTATTTTTGTGTTTTCAAATGTGCCTCTGATATAACCACTCAGATATCCAAGTGTGTCTGTGGAATTGTTGTATTTGTGTGGAACCTTTGAAATAATGTTATCCAACTGAGACATGGGATCCAGTTCCTTACATGTGGATTCACTGAGCGCATTAATAACCATCTCATGCAGCCACCATATGGCTGTGGCAGCTCTCAAGATACTAGCTTTGGAAGCTCAATCCCAAATTTTCTGTCATAGTGACAACTGATGCAATTGGATTCTGAGATGTTTTAAAACAACAACTTGTGAAAGTGGAAATACATTTCCTTTCAACATCCTCCCAAATGGATTTTTACATGGTTTTAATTTGATTGAGGCTAATTGCTTCACATCTCAGATTGTGGAGTTGGAAAATTGCTATAAAAGACCATGTGTTGCCGAATTCCCCTATCATCTGTAATGATAACCTCAAGATTGAAGAGGAAGTGCATACTCACTCTATTGGACAGAGCCTCTGACTGAATTATAGGTCTAAACTATATGGTAGGCCTGCTTAATGTCATTCATAATCTTTTCTTTCTGAGCCTTCTGAAAGTTTTTGAGTTCTGCTTGGGCAGCATCTCATGCTTTTTTTTCTTTCACATTGAATACGCTTCCAATTGGCTATTTCTGCCTTTTTATCTGATGCCTCAGCAGGAGAGAAAATCTTTCTGTGTGAGCCCAGAAGCTTTGATGATATCTGGCTACACCGGGTATTGGTCACATCCTTCAACAGTTGTTTTTCTAGGGCGCCCGCTTCTGTGATTTTCACCAAAAAATAAACAACCAGGTACAATGGCCCCCCCCCCAGAAAAATTCCCCTTAGACCAGTACTATCCAGCTCATTTAATTTCTCACCCTTGTTCACTATCACCAGCTTGTTCCCAGGGATGTTTCTAGTATTGATTGTAAAGTGTTGGGAATAAAGAGGTAGTTTGTTGAGCATCCAACTCTCCATTTTTTTTATTGAGTTGATTCATTTTCTCTAAAAAGAAATCTGCCAAATGACCCAAGCGATTTGAGCACATACAAGGTGGAAAGTTGGCTTTCTTCTTGAGTTCTGCCTCTTCAACATAACCTTGATGGTCAAAAGTTATGGGGATGGGACCTTTCCTGTCAAGGCAAATCCAGAATCATCAGTACATTGGTGTGAACATTTCAGTACAATGATATGACAGGAAAAAATAAACTTACAAGTTATCAACAGCAAAAGCAACTCTTAAGCACACAGGAGCGCATGCCGATGTGTCCATTCAATCTTTTTCTGAGTCAATGTTGTGAGCATGGAAATCAATGGTGTGGGCTTTACCCCCTTTCCGGGTAGGCTCCATAAAAATCACAAAGCTGAATTCCAATTTTTGCTGGCTCTTCCAATCATTTGGCAGATAAGTGATGGATAACCACAACCTAAGTGCACCACCTGGTGGATAGACTTTGAATTTTGAACCATACCAAGGGCAAGGGTTCTTGAGATTACTGATATTTTGCCAGTTGAAAAGTCTTCAATGAAATATATTTTGTCTAAAACTCCTGTAAAAGTGTTATAATGTTGCACCATTGGGCCGTTTGGTGCCACATTTTGGCCCAGAGTCCCACACGCCAAAACAAGGAATTTTTATACCTTCAGCGTCAGTTTTCTGGTGCTGCTGTCAATCAATGTGGGAAAAACCTGTGAGCTGGCCATTTTTTCTTCAGGGCGTATAGAGGGAGCAGATCTTGACGTGAAGCCAGGGAGTGCTTCATGGGGACACAAATAATACAGATTTATGTTTAACTTAGCTCCCCTTGCAGGATATCTAGGTCTGTTTCCACAATTTTTAAAATATTGATGATCGCACTTATTGCCTTTGGTCAGCATTTAGCTTAAATTAAAAGTATGGGGGCTTTATTTTCATTCAATAAAGCACTTCCTATATTTTCCTGCGACAGACAAAAAATTGCGACATCCTAGTGTTGTGCAAGAGTTTTGTTTGAGGGGCCTTTTTGCACTGGCCACAAGGCCCCAAGAATAGATAATGTGGGCCTCATCCACAGCAACAAGCATGTGTTGGCTCTGGGATTCATGTGTCAAGTAAAGCTCCTTGAAGTGCTTGTTGTTGAGGAAAATTTCTGGGCTTAAATAGACAAATTGGTAGGTTCCAGATTTAACTTTGGTGGTGATATTTCTGTTAAAATTAAGCTTGTTGAGATTGATTGCTGAAAATCCGGCCTTGATCTTTTCTTCTACTTGGTTTTCACATGGAGCATCCAGCGGATTCAAAAATTTTGGCAGTAGTTCAGAAGCTGCAAGCCGCAGTCAGGAAAATTTAAGAGTCTCAATTTCAACGCAACAATAAAATAAAAAATAAAACACTTAGATTTTTCTTTTTTACTCTAAACTCAATTTTGTCTAATCAAGGCACTCAAAAAACTCACTATCTCGTAAGATTTATTTCAACTCAAGCACAAGGAGACTAGTACCTCATCTCAGGAGGAGCTAGGGACAAGTGGCTGGGCAGGTAAAAATGACTCATAAATGAAAATAAAAAAAAATTAAAAATTAAAAATAAAATAATTTTTTTTTTCTTTCTTTCATTCTATTTTTCTTTTTTTTGTTTCTCATTCTAAATCATCACCACTCAATCATAAACTAACAAAAAAAATTCTAAAAATGTTCATAGGGTTAGTTTACGTAGTGAACAATCCTGTTTTGACCCTATTTTACTTTCTTGTTTCTTGTTTTCTGAGATAATGATCTCCTGTCTGGTAAATCAAATCACCTCTCCATGTTTTATTTCTTCTAAACCTTTCTCAAAAATTATTCTATAAAAATCAACTAAAACTCTTTTTTTCTCGGTTTTTATTTCTATTAAGTTTGTGTATTATTTTCTGCAATGAAAGGTTACCCAGCTCCACTCTTACAAAAACCACAGCAACACCTGGTCTCTTGCCCTGACAATCCTTTAGCATGAGATTGAGGTGGATCTCTAGTATGTGGTACTTGCCAAAACCTATTCCTGCTAAAAAAAATTTATTTCACCCTCAAGCTAGATTGACAATGATGTCAATTTGAAATGGTTTGCTCTTTTGGTGGCATTTCACAATCAATTGTTTGAGGTTGTCATCACTGAAAAGCAGTACCTTCTTGGGTATATGGACCACAAGCATTCTTAAAGAATGGATGGTAGCTTGTGTTGACTGTAAGAGATGCTTTGATCTGAGCAGGCTGTCTGTGTCCCAGGAATTAAGATGGTGTATTGGGGATCTCCCAAATTGCAGCTTACCTTCAAACTTGTGTACCAAAATGGTACATCCACATAAATCATGGAGATTGATTTTATGGCCCATGTGTGTTGATGAAGGTGGATTTGATTCCTCTCTAGATGGGTTTCCTTTGAAAAAAAACAGATATTTCCTCACAAAAATTGAGGTCAGTGTGTGCAACTGAAAAGCGCAGAGAATTTTCTGTTCAGAATTTTGATTGCACATGTGGTTTTTTTTTTAAAAAAATAAAACTATTTTTGGGGCTGAAAATCCATTCTGTCCCAGCCAACATGTCAACTTGATTCATAAGCCTCTCCTATGGAGAGTGTCCGCTGGGGAAGCGGGGGCCTTTGGGCCCCTCAGTTCAAGAGGCTGATGTTAAGCTCAACACTTTTGCAAATTTTATATGCACTTACCCTGGTGGTTTTGTGCTGGTGAAGTTTTTGCCCATGTGGGTGTCAAATTTCTTTGAATTGAATCATGTCTGTCTGGCGGTTTAGAGGTCAAAGTATCCCCAATATTTCAAGAAAAAACTAAAAAACTTATCTAAAAGTATGCATATAGCATTAATTCTCTTGCATCAAAAATGTCTAACAGTTGTTCAAAACACAATATTTACTTGGACACACAGATTATTGTTCCCAAGGGGACCAATAAAGCTATCATTCCAGGAAAAATTGGAAACAAACCACAAAAAACACTGTCTACAATGGACTACTCCTGTATCTTTGGTCAACCTCAACAAAGTCAAACTCCTACTCCCATGCCCCCCCCTCCCTCTTGTCAGGTTATGAGATTAAATAATAATCCATTTAACCTGCCAAATTATATTATTATTATTATTTATTATTTACAGTTATTATTTATTATTATTATTAATTAAAACTACTATTATTATTATTAAATCAATTAAATAATATTAATATATTTTTTTATATAAAATATTATTTTATATTTGAATTCTTACTTAAATTCTAATATAAGTTGCTCACCAACTTATATTTAAAAATATATTTATTTCATGTATCAAAAATAAAAATCATTAAAAATAAAATATATATATTCAAAAATTATTTTTATATCCATAATATAAAAATATATTGTATGGATGCTCCATCCTTCCAGAAGCCCATAAATATTACTTATGGACGCGTGGAGTGTAAAACCTAGGAGCTAGAGGGGTTTGAAAGAGCCAATCCCGGATCTTTTTGAAGAGAGATAGGCTATAAACCCCCGGGAAGAGTGGAAACCCCGCGCCAGGAGGTCTAGAACATAAAAGAACCCCTTTGGGAACTTCTGACAGCGCTTTGGTAACAGGGGATCACCTGCTATGATTGACCCAATGTTACAATGCACAGAACACGCGCCCTGGACGCGCCATGTATGTAATTATGGTTTAGATGGAATTCCCACCATCTGATTACCTAATTAGATTATTCTTGGAGTGTTACCACGAAAATAAATAACCAATTAACTTGATGGCTCATTGTGGTCATTTGACGTGGGAATACTATTTCCCCATGGGGAATAAATCAAAATAAAATATAAGGAATGACTTCCCAAGGAATCCTGATTTATCCTGGATACTTGAGGACGTCAAATTTCCAAGTTTTCACATGTAATATGTCAAATTCAAGGCAAAAACTCGAAATAAGATGTTCATTAGATATTTTTTATTACAACTGTGTTAATAAATATTTAATAAAAATATAGAGGGAAGGAAAATCTCCTCTGACGTGTGAAAACACACCTGGGAACTTACTTCGCCCTCAGAAGCGCCCTGTAATAAGTTTTTTTAGGAATATAAATAGAGGTCTTCTATTGCCCAATTCCTATTCCTCACTCAATTATTACAAACATACATACAAAACTATCAAACACTTGGTAAATATCTAAAAGTAATTCTATTGCTTGTTTATATTGACAAAAGCTCTTACCCTTTCACTATTTATAAGAACCACTGAGAATTATTCCTAGATTAGAGGACATTCCAAAAGCTCTTACCCTTTCACTATTTATAAGAACCACTGAGAATTATTCCTAGATTAGAGGACATTCCCCCCTCCATCTAAGTTTAAATGACTTCTCTTAAAAATTATTAGAAGAAGGACCACGGCCTCTGACAGTAGCCAGTCAGCTCAAGCCTCCCTCCTAATAATTAAAACATTTTATAGAAGCATTATTGTCACTATAAGTGCACAATAGTGACATTCATTTACCTCATTAAGTCTCCAAGGAGGTAAATCCGTACTTCTGCAGCAGAGAATACACTATAGGTGTAAAATAATAGCTATAAGCTATTATAATTCTTGGTAAATATCTAAAAGTAATTCTATTGCTTGTTTATATTGACAAAAGCTCTTACCCTTTCACTATTTATAAGAACCACTGAGAATTATTCCTAGATTAGAGGACATTCCCCCCTCCATCTAAGTTTAAATGACTTCTCTTAAAAATTATTAGAAGAAGGACCACGGCCTCTGACAGTAGCCAGTCAGCTCAAGCCTCCCTCCTAATAATTAAAACATTTTATAGAAGCATTATTGTCACTATAAGTGCACAATAGTGACATTCATTTACCTCATTAAGTCTCCAAGGAGGTAAATCCGTACTTCTGCAGCAGAGAATACACTATAGGTGTAGAATAATAGCTATAAGCCATTATAATCAATGATATAATATATAAATACATATTATATACATATTTATCAGGGCAGGAATAGTACAAAGAGAGCTTTATACTCTTTTGTTTCATATCCAAGCCTGAAAATTGGGGGCCTGACCGTGTTTTTTTACCTTGAGACACTTCTTTTCTAATACAAGAAAAGCTATCAAAATTTAAACTGATTTAAGAATTTCTTCTAAAAATCTTTTAGAATCATTCAATAAACCCATAAAAAATATATTTTTTTATCATTTTAAATCAAACTTACTAGTAAGTTATAAATAATCATTAAAAACCAATAAAAATAATATTAAAATTGTAAAACTTATTAAAAAAATTATTTTTATATTTTATTTTTATTTTTTAGTGTCTTCCAACGGTGCTGATAACTCTGAAGTCCTCACCTTAGAGCACTTACAACAACTAGATCAACCAACGGTACCAGCAGCCACAGTTCCTGGCACTAGACTTGGAAGTCCATTTGCTCCCAATCAACGTGCTCAAAGTGTTCCTGTGGATAATATTATTGGCAAGTTAACTGCTTTAGAAGCATTAAAAAAGATAACAGACAGTTAGTCCACCTTCCCCTTTATTTTAATATACCTTATAAAGCCCACAAAAAATGTCTTTATCCACCAGATCAGGTAAATCCTACAATGGAAGCATCAAAAGAGGCTCTACCAAACGTGGAAGAGCAAGAGGTGCCAATAATAGTCAACCCAGAGGTGACCAAGGGTTAGTAACAGCTGATAATCTAGCACTTTTGGACCAAACTAACCCCTTGAATAGTCCTCAACCCAGCCCAGAAAGCATCCTTAGATATTCTCTTGGCATCCAAGAGGGCTTACTTCGTGGCCAAGGAACAGAAGGAGGTGGAGCAGTTACAAATGCTCCACAACCAAGTATTGAGTTCCTTTGTGGTAGTCAAAAGATTCTTGAACTGGAAGGGAACAATCAGCGCCCTGGGAGGATGGAATCCTTACCCAGAAAGGAAGGTAATCAGAGTGCTCACCAACCACTTACCAGCCGATCTCCCCCATCAGAACATAGTGGAGAGAAGACCACCCGTGCAATCAACCAGCAGGGAGAGAATCAACGCCCCCTATGTGATTCCCAGAAGGGAGGCCAGCATAATGGCTCAAGTATTCAAAGTAGCAGAGGTTCTGGTAGACTCCAAGAAAGCCATGTTAGAGAGGAACAGACAGAGGACAGGGAGATAGATAGGCAGATAGTTGCAGTACTTACTCTTGTACATAATAGTCTGAAATCACTTGTATCTTCAGATGCTCAGAATGTTCATAATATCTTGAATACCAAGAATAAACTTGAAGAAGCAATCAATATTATTTGTGCCCTTAAAAATGCTGTTGATCTTATAGCTCCACAAAATAATATTGAAATATTTCTTAAGAACCTTGAGAAAAATATGGGGAGAGAAAATTTTGCCAACATCTTAACAAAGTTAGATTTATTAGAAAGAAAACTGATCACTCAGGAAGGAGTTTTATCTAAGATCAGTGGAAAATTAGATGGTAAAATCATTGATGTTAAAATACCACCCCAACATTTTAATGTGGATTTAAGTGTCATTACGGAAAAATTGGATAAAATTTTAAACATGCAACAAGGAGAAAGTTCCAATAATAAAGAACAAAAAGATTATAGTTTGCTTGAAGAAAAATTAGATCAATTACTGGCCACATTAGATAATGTTCCAGAAGAACAAGAATTACAACCAGATGATAAATTTCTAGATCATAGTACAGCATATCAAATTATATCTGACCAATATAATAATATTGTACAAGTTATGGAGGATAATAAAAAGTGTTTAGACACTATTAGAGCTGAAAATATATCATTAGAAAAGAATGTCCAAATTTTGGAAGAAAAGATGGCTTCCTTAGAACTTAATAATACAAAGCCAGAACCTTCCTATAAATTTAATAATCCATTCTTTAAGGAAATTGCTCAGAGCACCCCTGCTAGACAAACTACAGAAAAACCATTTTTTTCTCCAGAAATTTCAGGTGTTCCAGCTAATAGTCATATTTCCTCTGTAATAGAGTATAGGGAACCAAGAAATGTACCAAAAGTTGATTCCTGGCCTAAGTTTAAAGGTGAAGGAGAGTATGACCATTTGGAATTTATCAAAGCTATTGAAATTTTTAAAGATGACTTTGAACTGAATGATAATTCTATTACATCCAGATTAAGTTGTCTATTTCAAGCATCAGCTAAG
>JNCO01008877.1:0-11129 GCA_000785685.1 Uromyces viciae-fabae
ATCAAGCTTATTCAATTCAGAGTCTCATCCAGGGCCTTTGTCAATATTTTTATTGATACTACCAATTGTTAGTTTTTTTTTTTTTTATAATCAATATATGTGGAATGCATACTACCTGCAAGCCAATTTTTCTTAATGATTATGCAATGCATAATATCTGAAAGCATCCACACAACACAAGCATTTGGATGTGGGGGAATCAAATAGCATAAATTTACCTTTTTTATTTATTCTCTATTATTTGCTTAGGACCAATAAATAAATTGACATTTTGGGTTCTATTAAATAAAATTAAATTGAAAAGTCCAAAATATTTATGTAAAAGCTTAAGCGAGATAAAATGAGAAAATAAGGATCCAGATAGCATAGTTCAAAAACAACAAAAGATTCTTTATTTCATTTTGATAGTCATCTATATTAAATAAAAATAAAAAAAATACAAAAAATACTCTTTTATCATTGTTATCTATTTTTCTTAGAATCATTTCCATTATATGATTTATTAAGAAAACTAGCTTTTTCCTTTCAGGAAAAACAATTCCCACTCTGATTAAAAAATTATGTTTAATGAGAAATTCATAGCACATTGAATTGTTAATATGAAATTATTTTTTAGTTGTGCTTGACATCTAAAAAAAGGCAGAAATTGATTCATTTTTTGAAGTTGGGCTCTGGGAAGCTCTTTGTAGGATGATATTGAATAAATTCTTGTTTATTAATTGACAATTCAAATAAATTAGAAGGGAGAGAACTTGAAGTTCTGAATAGTCTTGTGTTGTTGTTGATATTTGGTACAAAAATTTGCTTGATGTAAGGTGTAAAAAATTCAGTATGGGCTAAGTTATGCATCAGTTTGGTGTTTATGTTGAGTTTTGTTTTGGTTTTTTTGATATGTCTGAAACCCCCTGTACCAAACAAGCGAGTTATTTCAAAAAAAAAAAAAATGTCTGGTTTGAAATGTAGTTTTTTTCTGAAATCCCAACATAAAAAAAGGGGGCCGGTTTTCGCACCACCCAAATCCTGCCTTGCACCGCCTTTTGATGTCAGGAGGATGTTGAGTTTTTTTGCATTTTTTAAATATTTTTAAAAAATACTTCCAATGGTCCCAAAGCTACCAAATTTTTTTGACAACCTCCTGAGCCCCTCTGCCACATATACTGAGCTTTTTAGCTCAAAAAAAAAACATTGAAGTACTCCTTATGTAGGGAGTACACTAAATCAAAAAGAAAAATAAAAAAAATGGTTAACGCGGGAAATATGTGCTAAAAATTTTATCACATGTATTTCCACATTATTAAAATGTGGGATAAATTTTTTATCCACGGGGGAGCAAAAAAAATCACTTTTACGTTTACTTTTGTAAAATTTTGATACATGCACCTGTTTTTGCAAAAGTAAACGTAAAAGTGACTTTTTTTGCTTCCCCGTGGATAAAATTTTTATCCCACATTTTAATTGTGTGGAAATACATGTGATAAAATTTTTAGCCCATATTTCCCGCGTTAACCATTTTTTTTATTTTCCTTTTTGATTTAGTGTACTCCCTAAATAAGGAGTACTTCAATGTTTTTTTTTTGAGCTAAAAAGCTCAGAATATGTGGCAGGGGGGCTCAGGAGGTTGTAAAAAAGATTTGGTAGCTTTAGGACCATTAGAAGTATTTTTTAAAAATATATAAAAAATGCAAAAAAACTCGACATCCTCCTGACATCAAAAGGCGGTGCAAGGCAGGATTTGGGCGGTGCGAAAACCGGCCCCCTAAAAAAATGTTATTTTTGGGGATATTTGACACTGCTTATTATTTTATTTTTATTCTTTATTTCTTTATATTTTATTTCTATTCTTTATTATCATAAGTTTATATCATCAGCTTTGCCCTCAAGTAAAGCAAAATTTTCTTTTGTTATTTTTGTTTAAATATTGTTTAAAATATCTAACTTATGGAATAAGAATACTTCAGCTATGTGCAATCCTTTTACCTCTAGCTAAGAAAACTTACCTCTGCGCAAAACTTTTCAGTCAAAAGGTTTAGCTTAGCGTAGCAATCCACTGTTTGCTGAACCTGATGACTGATTTTAAGAAAATATTGGAAGGGATTATCGTGAAAATGGTTAATATAGATTACTATCATATTAGGGCTGGTTTGACAGATGTAAACAGCCCATTTTGGAGAAAAGACATAAAAAAAAAAAATGTGACTTCTCATGCTAGGTAGGGTCACTGACTCATTTACTTGTGCTCTTGTCCTTTTAGACCACAGAGGTTGCCAAGTCAAGTTACCAATTATTTTGATTTTTAATATGTCTTTGATCTTTTTTTTTTTTTGCTTTTCAGTTTGAGATTGATTTAGAACCAAGATTCAGCTGTTAAATTTTGTTATTTTTTCCTTACAAGATTGATCTTTTTTCCATTGAAATTGTAATTAAATTCAATTGAGCACTATTGTAATTTACATGGAAAGAAATTTAGTCTGATTGAAAAGTTGCTACCATAACAATTGCCAAATCTCATCTATCCATGAAGTTAAAGCACCCTCTGCCATTGATCTTCTGATTGAACATTGACCTTCTGATTGACCATTGACCTTCTGATTGATGGTTTTCACCTGTCTCAGAAAATCCTTGTTCCTCTGCATGAAGTTTGTTCCATGCTTGAAGATACAATCCCCCCCTCATATTTAACAAGTTGTGCATTATCTATCAAGCAAAACGGGTGTTTCTTGCTTGCAACAGTGAAGCATGTTGGGGAAATAATAGTATTTGGAAGCAAATCTTGAGAAGGTCAAATTTCTGTTCAACTATCATCCTTGTTGATGAGTAAACTATCATCCTTGTTGATGAGTAGATTAAAAAACCTTTGATGAGATTCTGTTGGTCTGGCCTGGTATGGTATGAGAATCATGTTTTCTCCTGGATAGCCGGAGTCCCCAATCAAAAATATGGACATGGGAAGGGAGTTTCTACGCAGCTTATCATCTTCCCTTAGTCGGAAATACAAAAGACCTGTGGATCATGCATTGAGCCAGAAAGTCCTCTATACACCTGATGCATTAAAAATATTTATGAACATTATTGTGCAATCATGTGATAGCAGGAACAAATAAAGAAACCTTTGATTGTACTTATGTCAAAAAAATTCCCTTCTCCACCAACCACACACTGAAAGCTTAAGAAGTTCTATCCCTTGCAATTAATAAATGCATTCCACTTTCCATTTTTTGGTTTTGCATTTGGGATGTGTGTACCAAAAATGGCCCCTAAGATATTGGGGATACTTTCGGTCTCCTCAAAAGCACTGGCAATTTTTAACCATTGGTAGTTATCTTCATATTCTGGGAATCTGGAACAGTAGGATTTTATATTAGCACACAAGCAATTAAATCTTTGTAAAATAAAATGGGTAAATTCATTACATACCTGATTGTTCAATGATGAAGTAAGACAATCACAGATTTAGTGAATAATTTGAAAGTCTTCAAAGATGTTTCTTTGCCAATGTGGAACACATGAGCCACTGTGATGTGGCTGAAACCATGTCCTAAGTGATACAAACCAACCACCACTCTTGAGCCTCAACAGAGAGTGGTTGTCCACCCAGCAAAGGATCAAGCTGTAGATTTGGCCAAAGATGGTTGCAGAGCCATAAGAAATCCTCCTGTCCCATCCAAAAATACTGCAGGAAAACCTCTTTAGTCTTTTTTTTTTTTTTTTTTTTTTTTTTTTTCTTTAGAAAAAATCCAAAAAAAAGTCAAACACTGTTTATAATTGGCGCCTAAAGCAATTCCATCTTCAGTTGTATGATTTCTTTTAGAATAAAGCTCAAGTCAAATATGAACATTTGGAGGTCAAATTTCAACACTCAAATGGAATCTGTTCAGGGAAAAAATGGGGTTGGAGGTTTCATGAATAGTCGTTTTGATGCTGAAGCCAGCATCAATCATGCTATTAAAACTGTGAGGTTTCTATCAACATGATTGCTCCACCACACTTGAAATTGTAATTCAAGATAAATCATGAATAGATAGATAGGCTCCATGGTTCAAGTTGATTATCTTCAGCAAAAATCGATAGTAATGAAAATTACGGTTAGATTAAAAAAAAAGAAGAAGAAAATTAAACACCAGCACATGTATGTCGAAACGAAAAGACAAAAAAGAAAGAAAAAGCTTCATGAGAATTTAATGATATGCACGTGATAAGACAAAAAGAAATATGTGCGAATGTATGTATGTACAGGCACTGACGTATTTTTTTTTGACGTTTAGGAGAATAGAAATTGACGAAAGGAACAAGCAAAGTGCATTGATAAAAAAAACCGAATGATAATAATAATGATAGATATGTTATACGAAAAGAGATGCGATCTAATGTTGCAATTAATGTTATGAGTAATGCGCTTGAACCGAAGAAAAAAGATGCTGCTCTAAAATGAGAAGTAATGACTTTTGATAGGGTTCAAACCTAAGAAAAAGTAAATAGGAGATAAAAATAACGATAAGAATAAGAGTCAGGTAAAAAATTAATTGAAAAAAGACTTATGTAGTTCAAGTGTGAAAAACAAAAAACGATGTTATGCATCAACTATTTCAAATGAGATAGTGACAAAGATTTCTTCTTCTTTCTTGCCATTACTTTCATCAATGCGGGTGGATCTGAGAGTGTATCTAACTGGCATATCTCCAAATACTTTAGCCACATTAATCTTGACTGGTCCGATTGCTAAGTCAAACGTATTAAAGTCCATGAATGGTGAGAAAAACGAGGTAGCGTATACCCTAGATCAAGTTTAAAAAATGATTGACAAATGTGAGCATTTTCTCCGCAGACAAGCACAAAGCTAAGTGAAGATCTTTTGATTTGTTGACGATAACTCACACATCAGGATCATAGGTAAATGCCTTGCGATACTTCCCATTGCTTTCTGAAAAGTATTTCCTTCGTTTCTGTACGTTCACGCTTTTGTCCAAAAATACAAAAGTATTATCCTAATGAAATCATAGACCGACATTACTAATCTGTTTAGCGCAAAGCAATAGAGAGAGACTGCAATAATGGCCATGCACGACAAGGAAGATGATTTAAGCTTACCTCAAGTATGTCAGTGGTTGGATTCTTGAATCTCCATGGTCCTAGTTGTGCTTGAGCTGGATCCAGCTTGTCCGAGGAATCTGCGGCTAATTTCAACATGTTGGCGAACATGAGATCTCCAACCTCGACATCCTCAAGCTCGGGCGCTTCATCAATTTCAGCTTGACTGGGTGTCAGACTGAGTTGAGTTTGGGATTTCGACATTGTTTCGGTGGTCCCATCAGATGCAGCAATGCTTAGAGAGGTGGTGGACGCGGCACCTGAGCTCCGGTTTCCGCCTCCGAATGGCGTGAGCGTTGATTGAGCTGTAGCGTTCGGCGGAGTAAGGTTTTGATTCGAGGCTGTTTCGTGTGATGCTTCAGTGTCAGTGCTGATGGCTGTTGGACTGGTAGCTTGTGCTCCATCGAGCTCCAGGAATGGTTCATTTACTACCAGCTCCATAGGTTCTGGGAGTTCGGTGAACTTGCTCCCTTCATGAGCTTTCTCGCTTCGAGCTGGACTCGGAGATGCGTCACTAGTACCATTGAGGGCATAGTGGATGGTTGAGGGAGACGAAATTCTAGCAGACTCTTTTCCACTTCTAGCAATCGACACTGCTGATGAGTCTTCACGGGGGCTCAAGTCCTCAGTATAACTTCCAGGGGCTTGGTGAATTGTAAAGAGGTTGGATTCAACCTTCGTCAACCTTGACGAGCTCATTGGAATGGTCAAGTCGGTCGGGCGACTTTGATCCAAGGAAGTGCTACGGGTCTTGCTGTGATGATACAGAAGGTTTGAAGAGCTGCCAGAGGAAGGGTGATGAGACTGGGGACGGGGCATGAGTGAGGAACTTCGGGCAAGATTGACTCTTTCAGGCGAACAAGCATCTTGCCTCAAAGTCTGTGAACTATCACGTGGAATAGGAGTCGGAAGAGTTCTAGAGGCGGCGCGCGAGACGGTAGTTGGATTGGGATTGGCTGTGCTATCGCGTGCTTTACCATTCATGAATACAGTGGAATAAGATTTTCGCTTAATAACCGATCCACTATGCGGGCTTGATGATGTAGTAGAGGACGACGTTGATAGACTAGGTGTCATTTTTTTGAATGCTGTCTTGAGTTTCTTCAAGCTATGTTTGACTTTACTGCTGCTCTTTTTAATTGCCTCTTCACTCTCGTGATCAGGTCCGCTGGGTGGTTGAGGAGTTTCGGGGGTAGGCATTGGGCGCTGTGTAGGCATTGTATCATCTTCACCCATCATCTCGACGATTCTTGTGGCTCTTGCTTCACCTTCACGCACATTTGCTTCAATTTCAGCATCGTGATAAATGTCTCTCATGCCGGCTCCAAAGCTAATTTGATGGCGAGGAAAGATACGAGGCGAAAAGCGGTAAGAGGAAGCGGAGTTGAGCGGGGGTCTGTAATCAGCATAACCTTCAAGGGCGGTAGAATAGGTCGCATGGGATGATGGAGCGTGACATGATACTGCGTCGGTATTGTCGTTTTCATCTTCTTCACTTGGGGTTGGAAGCTCTGTTTCTAGATGACCATTACTGGTTTGAGGATGAGTGAAATCGTTATGATCTTCAAGTGGCTCGGCCAGCAGGTGTTTGTTTTTTTCGATAAAAGCATCAATGCGACTGTGGTCACCCTTCAAGCCGATGAAACGCCAATGAAGTCGAGGATGTCGGCCAATCTTCTTCTTGCCAGCGGTAGCGCCGACTTCATCCGGATCAACTTGTTCCATGGGAACCATATCATCGGCTTCAATATTCGAATTGTGATCTTCCTCACGATCAGACTGACGTAGACAAACCAAGGCATCGCTTAATCGATCAGGACATGGCCAAGCGCAAAGAGTGTTCATACAAGCAAGATAAGGGCTCATGATGAATGGCCGTTCGCTTGGAGGAGTGAGATCATAAAAGACATTAGGATCGATCCATCTCGCGACACGCATACCAGCATTGAATGCACTCTTGGGGAAGTCGACGATATGATCGAAGTCACTGAGGAATAAGGAGGAAATGGATAGACAAGATTTGAGTCAGTCAATGTATATAAACGTTAAGGATGGTGAAGAGATTGACCAAAGCATGATAGGAGAAAATTACGTACCTTCCAAAGTGAATCTCTTCGCCACTATAAAGTTCAACTCCGTTACGTCTCTTGAAGCGACCCTCGATTTGAATGTCAAACTTTCTGCTTCGACCATCAAAGTAGACGTGGTTTCGAATAGGAGGGGAGTCATCAGCAGTGATACCTTCAAAGTCACGAATCTTGATCAACACTCTTCCAACGAAAAATTCAGAATCGATGATTGTAGGTTTAGTAGAGTCGTTGACATGAGCGATTTCCATTTGGTCTCGATTAGGGCCAATCATGATCTTCAGTCTCTTGGTCATCGCTGGTAGATTTCTGATGGAGTAAATGGGGAGAGATAATAGCTGATACCACGGGAGTGAAGAAGAAGTTGGTTAGAAGGATAACGAAGAGGGCTGTAATTTTGAAAAAGGTGATGGGAGTAAGAAGAAAGGGAAACGGAAAGCAAAAGCCAAAGCACAAGCAAACGGTTGTGGAGAGTGGTTTCTCGCACAAACACACAGAACCAAAGAAGAAGAACAAAAAAAAAAAAAAAGAAAAGCAACAAATTATTAAATATGTTCAAGTGCAGATGGAAAACAAGCAAAAGGAAGAAGAACAAGGGAGTATGGTATAGCCTAAATTAACTAGCAAAGAGGAAGGAGACAAACACGAAGAGAAGTTGAGCTTGTATAAAAAGGAATCCTTCTCACTTCAAGAATGGATTCCGTCTTGGAAGTAGCAACTGGATTATTTGCAAGCAGGCAGTCATTTCTGTCTGAGCTCAAAACATAACCCCCGCCTTGGCCAGTTTAAATCCAACCTGGCTGGTTGAAAGCATTGGCGATCTCAGTTTGAACAATTCCATGTGAACAAGGATCATCCTTCATTCACTTAACCACGCTAAAAAAAAGAAAAAAAAGAAAAAAAACTTTAAAAAAATAAATTATTACATGAAATGCATCACTGTGACTTCATCTAAAGGGATCAGATTCAAAACAGATGCGTTTTACAATCTATTTTAATAGATGAAGATAAATACTTGAGAAAAATTAGATTTGATTACTGATAAAATCTGTCCTTCCAGTGTTGCCCAGAACAAAAGGTAGAAAAGTGGGAATCCTCAATGTTTAAGACTACGAGATGCTTCCTGCGAAAACTGACTTGTTTAAATGGATTCCGCTTCTTACACAGCATCCAACGACTGTCTCTGTAAGCGGGCTAGTAAGCCCCATTAAATACTTGAGAAAAATTAGATTTGATTACTGATAAAATCTGCCCTTCCAGTGTTGCCCAGAACAAAAGGTAGAAAAGTGGGAATCCTCAATGTTTAAGACTACGAGATGCTTCCTGCGAAAACTGACTTGTTTAAATGGATTCCGCTTCTTACACAGCATCCAACGACTGTCTCTGTAAGCGGGCTAGTAAGCCCCATTTACAGAGACCTGACCCCCTGGCGGAACCACCGTTCTTGTTGTGGACCTCTTGAGATGACCTGAAAACACCTACCGGACCAACTCAAATGACTTGATACCAATTCCTCCTGCACCTCTCCTCTCTCACCACACCAGATGATGCCAAATAGCCCTGAGACACACAAGGATGGTGAATGGTGGGCCACTAAAATATTTGACCACTACCATGTCTACCGTGTAGCATACCAGTGATTTATTTCAGTAATATTTGTGTAGTGTGATCTTATTTTTTAGAAGCACTATGCTAAATGTAGCTTAGATGTTTTTGTCTTTCAGAGATGAATGTAGTAGTAATGGGAAATATAGTAAAGCTATGATAGTGTGACTATTCTTAAGTTACCATAAATTATGCCCCTAGGTAGCACAGCTCCACTCTAGTTACACTTCAGCTATGCTATAATCAAGTTAAACTAAAGTTGAATTAGATGATGAGCTATGCAAAATCAAACCACTTTATAATTTCAGTGGATTTTTTTTTTTTTGCAAAAAAAATTGAATTTCTTTGGTCTTTTTTCAGGCTTAAGGGCCCAACAATTTTGTGCGCTATGTGGTACATTGGGGTTATGAGCACCATTTTTACAGCCTGATTATCATCTTGTTTTAGTTTGAGTAATTTCATTTGAATTAAAAAGTGCCTTATTTGTTGTCAAAATGATAAAGAGCATCCTTGCAAAGGCAAGAGAACTATTATACTTATTCAAAGTTGGCTTGCAGGTGTGTGCAAGCCAAATTGCATATGAACTGGCCTCCTGAAACAAAATGAGCAAGAACTACTCAAAGTGGGATCCTCACCTTAATGAAAATGACCAAGTACCCCCCAAAAAACTGCCCAAAACCAAAAAAAAAGATAAAATTCAATCATACCAAAAGATACTGTTGAATGTCTCACTTATTCACTTGACTTGAGTTTTATTTTCTTATTCTTTATTTTATTGATTCATTTTGGTTGTTTTCTAAGATTTATTTTAACAATGAGAAGGGTGCAAATACCTCAAAACTGAAGATGAAATCCTTTCAATCTCAAAAGTTACTCTAAAATGAAAAAGGATGAATTAATAAAATTATGGGGGTGGTTATTGCACCACTCTTTTCCTGCCTGGCACTGCCTTTTGACATCAGGAGGATGTTGAGTTTTTTTGTTTTTTTCAAATAATTTTTTTAAAAAATACTTCTAGTTGTTGAAAAAATTACCAAACTTATTTCCTAGCCTTCTGAACACGCCTTCTCCACATCTCAAAAAAAAAAAAAATTGGGATACTCCTTTTATAGGGATTACACAATATTAAATAAAAAAAAAAACAAAAAAAAACCTTATGGTTATTATGACTTTTTATATTTTTCAAAGATATTTTAACCTTGTTTTAGTGCTGGATAAAAATGTGAGCAATGGGGATGCACTATAAGGCTCTCTTAAAATTATTTGTCTACAAAAAACTGGTGCATGCACTAGAAATTTGGAAAAGTAAATGTAAAAGTAACTTTTTTTGCCTCCCTGTGGCTCAACCTTTCCAAAGTTCAACAAGGTTGAATAACATGTAACAAAATTCTTAACACAAACTTCCCACATTAACTATTTTTTTTTTATATTTTTTAGTTTTTTATGTGTACTCCCTATATAAGGAGTACTAAAATTTTTTTTTTTTTTTTTAGCTAAAAATCTCAGAAAGTGAAGCATGGATGCTCAGGATGATAGGGAATAATTTTGGTAATTTTTGAACCACTAGAAGTATTTTGGCAAAATATTTGAAGAAAATAAATAAATAAAAAGGAGGAAAAGGGTGGTGTGAGAAGTTAGAACCACCCCCCAAATTAAAAAAAACTTATTACTTTGTCAAAATCAATAAATTCACTCTTCTAAATCAAAAATTCAACATTTACCTCCTGGTATAAAATTTATTCTGATTCAACACACATCAAAATATTCAAACTAAAAACATCTTCTGCTTTCATTATACTAAAATAATTAATCAGGAGAATATATTTGAGACTATCTCATTTAAGAGAATCTATTCAATTCAATTTGGTAAGATCATCACTGTCAGCCTATGTGATGCCTAGAGCCTAACTCTACTAGCTACACACGGTGCAAGAAGTGTATGGTAAGATTTTATATATATATATAAATCTTTTTTAATGTTTTTATATGATTTTAATATTTTTAAATAATATATTTTTGAAAAAGGGGCCAGCAATGCTGGGGTTATTTAAAGCCCTTTTTCTGGTAGAAGGGACCTATTTGCTCACAAATAGGGGTGGTTTTGAAAAACCCTTCGAATCTAACAGGGGCCAGAGTAATCTGGGGTTATTTAAAGCCCTGAGGATAGGGGCCTGCTTAGCAGGGGTGATTTAAAGCCCTATGATAAGATAAGTGCACAAAATATACTGGGAAAAGTACTTACTACTTTTAAGAGGTCAGTATACTTACCACTATCTGTGACTCGTGATGAGGAAGAGGTTGGAGTAGCTTAAGTTTAGTCTGTTGAGCAGAAACAGAGGTTCAGAAATTTAT
>JNCO01008878.1:0-11126 GCA_000785685.1 Uromyces viciae-fabae
CCGGCTGATATGTTGACAAAGAATTCTCCTTTAATTGCTATAGAAAGATGTAGAAAGATGATAAATAATATATCTCAAAGCGAAACTGTTCAAAATGTTATGAGCAAGGGGGGATGTTAAAACATGTCACCAACTTTACATTCAATAAAATTTGTGACATATCATTTACTCAAAACATAATTATTTCGACTTCACAAAAATCCCTTTTAAAGAAAACCCTTTCTTTCAAATGTCGTGTAAACAAAAATGTAGGTTTATTCTAGCTCAACTCAACTTCTGATGAGTACTCAGATATTCTCAACTCTATTTGTATTTCCTTTTCATAATATTTCCTTTGTATCAATTTCTTTCTGTTTTTACATGTATATAGAAAAATTATAAAAAGAAGAAGAGAATAACGAAATTTAATCAATTCATTCAAAAATAAAATTTAGATAAGAAGACTATCTAATCAATCCATCAGGATTAATATTCTATCTATAAAAATTATATTTGATCATTAGTAAGATCAAAAAATCATCATTATAATATTAAACGTAGCTTGGGATTAAACTAAATCATTAATCTCTCCCAAACTCGTTACTGACAATTATTTCATGTGGATTTTTTTCCAACACTAGTTCCACTTCTTTGGTTCTTATCTCATTTTGTTTATAAATAATCAAGCATAAATAAAATTGGATATATGTTAATGCAGACTGCAATGAAGGTGCACAAAATGTTACTAAAACAAAGTTCAATCGGGATCCCATTGTGCACAATCTTAACCTAAAATAAATGAGACAACAAGACATTAATTCTCCTTTGTTCATGCATTTTCAATAACATTTGCGCATAAGATACGAGATAAACTCACTCATACATACTTATGCTTGGATAATGCATCTCTCTTCTGATACAAGTTCAAATCAGGTGGAAAATTTATAGTTGGAATGTAGCAATCTAGCAAATCCGTTGCTCTTTCTAGCGGCATAGTTTCTGTAATGAAAATTTGCATCAATAAGAGTTAAACTTACTTACAATTCCAATATTAAATGATATCTTCATACCTTTTGACCTTTGCAATCGCAAAGTGTTCCATAATTTCATTAATTGTATGGGTCCAGTTTCACCCAATTCCATCACTTGAGCATCTTGATCAATCTGGTGTTGAACATATGGCACAGTTCTCCAAGAATGAAATCGCTCATCCAAATGCTCCTTAATAGGATCAGTTGAATTAGCCGGCTCAATTTCTTCAATTGTTTTGTCAATGAGCTCCCAGATTGCTTGCAGCCATCAATCTTGTTGTTCCTTTGTATATCTATTAATTGACATCGTTATGCAATGTAGAATGATTTTTCAGCTTAGGATGGTTTGGAGAAATCTTCCCTGAAAATCACTCCTTTTATGGTGTATATGACAACCATCCATTCAGCTATGCAAAGTGTTGTTTTTATTTGAGTTTTTGATTTTTATTTTATTTTTCTTGAGGATGATTTTGAGATAAGAGATTTTTGAGGGCAGCAGAGAGCACACTGGAGACAGTCAGAGGAGGCGGTCTGAGAAAATAAAGAGTGACTGAATGCTTGAATTTCATGTTCAGGTCAAACTTAAATAGAACAAAAGATAGCCCCCTGGCCATATCCAGAGGGGCTTAAAATAATAAAATAAAAAGAAACAAACTAAAAGATAAAAGATCCAATGAGTTTGTAGAATATAAAATAATAAAATAGAAAATAATAAAATAGAAAATGTGAAATATAAAATATAAAAAAATATAAAATAATTTTTGAGATATTATTTTTCAACCATAATGGGACAACAAAATATTTCTACCATAAAAGGGACATTTCTTCCATAAAGGGACTTAATTCTACCATAAAGGGACAAACACTCTTAAATCAGACTAAGTGAAATAAGGAAAAATAGCTACTAATTAATATGTTTTTCCCCACAAAGTGGGATAATGATAAAAAGATAATATTTTTAATATAGATGAATGATGAGAGCATAATAATGCACCTCACATTACAACACAAAGGGTTCAAATGGATTCTTGTCTAATTTTATCTCAAGGACAGAGCTATAAAAAATCTGCATTATACACATGATGCATTGGAACGTTGCCTCCAATCCGCTTGGTATTAATGCCGGAATTGCCCCAATTTTTTTCCCATGCAGAATCAAACATCAACATTAATTATCATTCAAACATGTGTGATAACAAGTCTCAGGTGCAGGGAATTCTTGCAACTTGCAAAGGAAGAAAAATCTCACACACTGCCAAAAAAATATTGCTTAACTTTCATGAGTTGACATGCAGAAACTTGCGCTCAACTTGGTTGACCACTCAAGTCTTACTTTCAGATTCCTTGCATGCACAGTGACTTTGCATGATCTGTGCATCATGTACAGTCACTGTTCATTGGAAGTACATAATAGAAATAACATGGAACATGTTGGAATATGCTTCATGTTAACTGCATGCAGCATCAAGAGATTTCATTTCAGCAACATGCCAAAAAAAAAGTCAGCTAAATACATTTTCATTGTTGTTGAATGGATTGTGTAATCACGTTCACTACAACCAAGGTATGATGTATCTTCAAAATGGCTAGGATACATGAAGGAGAAAAAAAAACAAAGTTTGGAGAATTATAAATTATTGAAGCTTTGGATTCTTATTCCGGGAAAATTAAAATCAATACAAATAAATAAAAATAAGTAAACAAAAAAGGGTATCAAGGGTATTCAAAGTTCACCTGAGATTTTGGAGGCATGAAAAATAATACCACCCATGATTTGTTTTGGAAGGGATTATGGGATTTTTTTTTTTTTTTGTTTTCCAAGTGTTATTCATTTCACATTGCGCACTATAATTCCAAGTAATATAAAATTTCATTACAACTGAGAGAGGATGAACAAAAAATGATTGAGACCCCTTTTCACAAAACTTTACCATAATACTCTTCCTGCCCCGGGAGTGATTGCTGGCATCTCTTGCCTGGGAAAAATCAGCACCGGGGGATGGCAGCACATATGTAGCAAGCTTGGCAGTGTAACATGTCCACTGGAATCAGCATTTCTCACCATAATTGTAATCAAGTGATACTTGTTCACCAAAATAGTGTTGTTTGCCTGTGCAAGGTTGTTTCTTGTTTGTTTGTATGTTCATAGTTGCCAATGTTAAATCAAACGAGTACTTATAAAGAAAACAAAAGAAAAAAAGGAATCATAATGTCACAATTTTATGGACTTAGTCATAAAAAAGGTCCCATAAATAACCATTTGGAGAATGAAGCTAGATGATAAAAAATTATGTGTAAGCAGTTTTGTGCAAAGTAAAGATGAAGAATTATATAAGTTTGAAAAAAGCAATATGACATTCAAAAGTTACAGGAAGAAAATATTGAAAATCTTATATGTTGAACGCATAAGTTCTTGAGAAATTTATTTGAAATATAAAATATATATAAAAATTTCTGTTTTGTTTCAAAAATAGTTTTAATCATCAAGTCTCAAAGTTTTTATGCATTGAGATCAACTTGATCAACCTCAGATATCTTAGAAATAGATTTATTTAGAAAATGAAATAAAACCACGTGCCAAAATGATTAAAAAACCTTGGGAAAATTCGGACAGTGTATTATTCATCATAGCTATTGGACACTATAAGGGCTGCACAACTATTCTTTTTTTTTTTTTCTAGTGAACAAACGTACAGGCTTACCTTGGACCTTGAAGTATTAAAATAAATGCAAAAGTGAGGATATTTGATGATCTGATTGTTCCAAGGACACATTTCCATCATGTTTGCATAGTTTATCCATTATACTTGCAATAATTCCCCTTCTGAGCCAGGATTGGGATACAACACAGATACAACTGGAAAAGGAGTGCCACCTGCATGCAGGTGGCAAGCTGTTTTCTGTGGTGAGTCAGCATTTATTTTTCCCAGTTTTTTTTTCTTTTATCAATCTTCAACTTCCATTATACAGGCTTCATTTTATCATTTATTTTCAATATTATTTATATCTTTGTTGTTTTATTGTGATCTGATGATTTTATGATTAAAATTCATTTTTTAACTTCAAAAAAAAAAAAAAAGAAAAAGAAAAAGGGTTTTGTAATAGAGATCAGGTCAAACTAGATAAGTGGGATATCATGTGGTCTACATTTCACATGAGAGCCATTCTTGGTTTAAAAATTGAAATGCTGAATAAAGAATTTATTCTTTAAAATAAAATTTTGATAAGCAATCTGTAAAAATTTCACAACTAAAAGAAATTTATATTTCAGTTTAAACAATTTAATACTTTTTATAAAATACAATTTTAATAATAATAATAAAAATAATTATAAAAATAAAAATATAAAAATGAAAGAAATAAATTAGCTAAGATTAATTTACCTAAAAGCAAAACTGATTTTTGCCTAAACTGATCTTATTAATTTAATATAATTTATTTAATAATATTAATAATTAAATGATTTATAATAAATATTTATTAAGAATAAAATAAGAAATAATAATAATAGAGATATATAATAATAATAATAATAATTTTTAAGTAATAATAAGTTATAGTTAATTATAATTCTGATTTGATTTTTAATAATAGAAAATAATAATATAAAAATAGTTAATAATAATTAATATAAAATATTATAATTTATAATAGTTATTTAAGATTTTTAATCTAAAAGAATTTGTTATTAATTTGTTTTTTAATTATTTATTGTTTTTGATTACTGCAAAAAGATTAATTGAAAAATGTTCTGATTGAAAAGGATTGATGATTGACCTGTATTTCTAAACAAAAATAAGAAACAATTCGATCAGCAATCATTCATTGTTTAATCATTACGTCATTGATTCTTTCACAATGATAAGAATCATGACGTAATGATGAAAATATTTTATATTTTAACTTTAAGTTTATTTTTAAATCGTTGCTGTGGTATAATCATCACACAACGAATTTACAATATTTAAATTATTTTATTAATTTTAAAACTTACAAATAAGTTTTACTAGGGAATCTGGCGGTGCAAGCACCGCCAACAAAAGAGGTACTCTTTTCCATGATAGTGTAGTCAAGTAATATTCTTTTATTATTTTGACAAATTCAAGCCAGAAAAAAAACATATTGAGAAATAAAAAAAAATAAAGGGTGTAGAATAAAGCATTATTCCAAAAGAAACTCAAAATCCTCAAGAGATAGAAGGAGGAAAGGCAGTGAGCAATCTTTTTAAAGCTATCTTTGAGATAATCAATGATTGGGAATGTTTCCTATATTTTTTAAGAGTAAATGATCCTTGAGATCTGGTTTTGAGTAAATTTGATATAATAGATTTTTCTTCAGAGGAAAAGAGTCAAAAAACAAGTTGGGTAGGGCTTTTATATACAAACACCCTCATTTCAACGCATCTACATATCTGCAGATGTAAAAAACCTCACACTGAAGACAACAATCAGCTCCTACCCACTAAAAGAGGTAAAATGTTGAACAAAAGACATCTTTCGGCCCCCTGCGTCTTTTTCAGGGATCCAAATCTAAGAAAGTGCTCCCGCTGCGCCCGATGTTCCCGAACCCAGCCCCAGACACAATCATGGGGTACCCGCGGTGTAGCTCTTAAGAAAGCCCAAATTCGTAAATGGGAAACCCGTGGCAACCCGATTCATTAATTTATCAGTCGCACCTCCCGCTTTGGTCCTGCTTCAGCCTGATCACCCATTCAACCTCACTCAGAATGGCCCAGAACCCAACTACTTCAGACATGATTGAGGTAAGTTGGTTGAATGAATTAAAATAATTCCTCAATTTTTCTTTCAATAACGCCACCCCTCTTTTTTTTCCTTTCCTTTTTTTGGTGATTAGGTGATTGCCAATGATCGTCTGGGGACTAAAGGTGGGCATAATTGACCTATCTTGCATAGGGCATCATATCACTGCTGATCAACAGCTTTGAATCAAAATCAGTCAGAGTCAAATGTAGGCAAGTTGGGTTGTTTTTCTTATTCCTCTTGTCATTCACAGTTGTCTCTTGACCATGAACGCTGATTGTCTTGAAATGGTCTCACTTTCTAACTCAGTAAACATGATACTGTCGGAGATCTCAAGCAGTTGATCGCTGTTCAAACTGGCACACGATTCGAGAAGGTAATTACACAACGACACGAAGAATTAATCTTCTTGCTTCTTTAGAGAAATATTAATAATCATAAAACCAGACTTGCATGTAATTCAATCTGATTTTTGGATCTAATCTATCAACTCTTTAACGAATTACAATTCAGATTCGACTCAAAAGAGCGTAAGTTTCTTATCAATCTTCTTACTAGATAGCATGGTCCAATATTTTCATGGCATATTCATGCAAAATGATTTATTTTTACATACATCTTTGTCTCATTTAATTTTTAGAAATGTCATATTCAAGAATCATATCACTCTGTACGATTATGAGATCAACGATGGGTGAGTATCTTATGTTTTTGTTTCTTCTTTCGCAACCAACGATAACGAAACAAAATGCTAACGTGACAAAGGCATGATGGGGATGCAGAACTTCTCTTGATCTCTATTGAAGGTTACATCTATCAGGGCAGTTTCACATCAATTCTTCGAATGCAGTACTAATGTTGGCGTCAGACTGGTTTCCTTCATACTGAATACATGGTACCCACCCAATCTTAGCTTGTAACACCAACCGGAGCATTCGTGAATCTATTTCTGTCTCTCAGGGTCTATACCACATTCAATTTTCTTGTGGTACTGTGAGGATCCTTATTTATATCTCCGGGCTGATCAGCATAGTTCACCTGAAATGTGGATTTATCTTTGAGTCAGCGAGAGTGCTCCAGTTGCTTTGTCGACTTGTTTTACAAGACCTGCTGAATCCAATTAAAAGTACCTACCTACAAACAGTTGAAATTTTCATTGGATGTCCATATTACGCTCAAATCCAACTCACACAAACTCTCATTCATTCACAAGTATGGAAACTCTGCTATAAGACATTCTCAAAATGTTTGACGGCATCGCATGCCATGTTTCCCCGTTTGAAATGGTCTACGGATCAATCACAGGGTGTAGGTTCAAGGTCGCCTCAAAAGGCAACATCGGGTTCATGCTGGAAAAAAAATACAAATCATATTTCATTGGCCCGAAAACAAGAGTGAGACAGTACAAACAGGTATTATTTTCTCCGAAATAGTTCCTGTATCGGTCATAGAGCGGAGTGGTCAATCCAAATCTGAGAAGTAGTTTGTACCAAATCTGCAAAGTAAAGGATGGCATTGATCAACATCACAAATAAACCACAGTCTTTATGAAAAAGTGGTAAAGAAAAAAAACCGAAGTGACATATTTGCACTCAGTTTAGCCAGTAAGACATTGATTTTCGATTACCTACTTGGGCTTTGGAGCATGAGGATTAAAGGAGGATGCAGAGTCGTTTTCGATGGAAGAGGGATTATTGACATCTCACACAACAGTATAGTAAATGAATGAAGAAAAAAAACGTATAGTTATGGCAAGCCTTGATTCAGTGGAGATAAAGAAAATCATTTCATCATGAAATTTTGTTATGAAGAAGAAGAATCAGATTGATTTTCAGAATTAGAATGCGAATGGAAATATGAAGTTAAACTTGAAGGTCGGTTGAGCGAGGAAGAAGGTGAGTGATCAGTTTTGTTATTATGATGGTATCGATGGGCTGAAGGACCCCATCCAAAGAAACTACCAAAGATTTCTCTGGCTGCTATTTCCCCAAATCCTTCGAAATTAAAAAATAGATCAAGTATGATTGCATCAGTTATAGATCCCAGATTTTAAGTAAATAAAAAGAAAGGGAAATTGTTATAAGAAGACGAAGAGAATGAAATGAAAGGAAAGTAGAAACATACCTAACATGATTCCATTCATAAAAGGTAAAAACAAATTAATGAATAAAGTAGCACTAAAGGATTTGAACTTAGTTTTCCAACTGATGTTAGGATTACTCCAATTTTCGAACAAAGTTAGAGTAATGGAAGGAGGCGTGTTAAATCGACGATGATTCAAATTTTTCGGTCCTTCTAAAATTGAACTATTAATTTGTTTTAGAACTAGATTATTTTGATTCAATAAATTCAATTCATTAAGCTGTTGAAAATTTTTCATCAATGGATCCAAGTCAATTTGCTTAGAATTTAAATCGAATAATTCGTTATTAATTTCGGGTTCATTAATGATTTTGGAGATTGAGCCAAATGTATGGTGATTATTAATTTGGAATGAACATTGTGGTACGTTTTCAATCCCATAAGGAGCTGGAGGCCAATCGTTTTCAATGAGTATTGTATTCATGTTCACGCTACCAAGAATCTACGCAGATAAAAAACTACTAAAGAGCAGAAGTATCAAACTGAGTTATTTGAAATGAGATTAGACTACTGTTCCTTCATTGTGACATCAATTATAATCAATTTTGCATATCAATATCCCACCTGAGAAGGTGCCTGCCATAATATATGTATTTTAGGACTGCTTAAGTACACAGCGGGGCTAAGACATCGGTAAACCTGATCTTTAACGTAACCTTACAGGTGGAAACCATAATTTCCCACCCTCGTGAAAATAGGAAAAAGTAACAATTTGTCTATAAGATTTTAGACAAGCTCCTGTAACTTTATGGATCACTAAAGATCCCCGTAAGTAAAATGAAATCTTACCCATTTCTTAAAGTCCGGTGCCACAGATCCAGCAATTTTTTTTTCAAAGTCCTCAAATTCCTCCACTCACAAGCATGCCAGCAACATCAATCCCTCAATCCCTCCCACTCCCATCCCACTACTCCCTTCTACACCAAAACAAAAAAATAACACCCTAATTCCTGAAGATCACTCACAGAATCAAACCTCACAAAATGAACCAACCAAGAAAAAAAGATCACCAAATTGGCTGCCGGCAGAGGAAGCTCAGTTGGCAATTTCTTGGCTCCGAATCAGTGAATGTCCTGAGAACTCCAACAACCAGATTAGTGAGACATTTTATGAAGCTGTTGCCACAGACTTCAACATGTATAGCAAGAATCACTATCAAGATTCTCAACAAATAATTACTTGGTGTGTTTTCTTTTTCTTATAATTTTCCTGTATCATGATCCAGCTGATAAAACAGTGAATTTTTTCAGTTGGTCTCCACTCAACACAGCCACATTGCGGTTCAGTGCCATATATTTTTCATTTGAGCAAAACCCACCAAGTGGCACATCTCATGATGATTGGATTAAAGCGGCCATGGAACTCTATCAAGCTCAAACAAACCATCCATTCAGATCATGCACTGCTTGGGATGTGCTTCGACATGCACCAAAATGGCAAAATTTATCTACAAAGGCAGATAGTTTCATCAAATCTATTGACATTTATGAAACAAATAGCAGTGATATTATTGAGCTTCCAGGAACTCCAACCTCCCAGTCAACTATCTCCACTCTTCCAATTGGCCAGAAGGAAGCAAAGAGACGTTGCCTGAATGGAAATGATCTTGAAGGAGAAAAACTTGCACATGCCATTGAATTTAAAGAACTATCACATGCACGTCTACAGACTATGGTCGATGCAAATACAATCAGTACAGATAAAAACAAAATCAAAAAAGAACAAGTTGATCTAGAAAAAGTAAAAGTTGGATTAGAAAAAGAAAAAGTAGATCTACAAAAAGAGAAGGTAGCTTTAGAAAAAGAAAAGGTAAGGTTAGAAAAAGAAATGGTTGCAATTAAACGAGATTGATTGAAAATTGAACAGGGTGCCAAGGAGAGAAAAGTGCAAGGGCAAGACCTCAGAATTATACGGGAAAAATCTGCAGACCTCAATGATGAAGGTATTGAGGTTTCAAAAAAAATACAAAGAAAGATCAAATGTAAATGGCTTGATCATTCACTTTAGTTTGAACCTGTCAGTTTATGAGAATCATTATTCTTTTTTGTTTTTTGAATTTAAGTTGATGGATTCTTATGTTTAATTTAGATTTCCTTTTTTCCCCTTTGATTCTTATCATTTTAGTATCACTGAGATAAATTTGGTTGATCTCATTTGGAATAATATCTAAACTATGCTTCTTTGAAATTTTGCTCATCGACCGTTCTGAATGTTTTTTGATGTATTGCTCAGTGAGAATGTGTACTCGTGGTTTAATGGAGAATCGATATCAAATATTTGAATGTTGGAAAGCTTTGATTTCATTTGGAATCAATGATAGGAATCTTTTGAGACTTGTTCAATGAATTCAGACCAAGGAAGGTCATTTGAGGCAACTGAGCATTTATGTAGGAAGTCTGAGAGTTTCAAACTCTTCCCAATCACAATTGTTGCAATAATCAAATCAAGTGACACAACCATCAAACCACAAAAGTTTGGCCAATCATTGCAAAAATTGACAATTATATCGATGAAAGTGACAAGAAGCTGAGGGGTTTGTTTTTCAACTCAAATGTCTCACATCAAGGAAATCTACATACATGGTGGATTTCCTGCATTTGAATGCAACTCGCTAGTCAGTTTATTGTTTAAATTTCAATTGGAAGTTCTCAATTCAGAAATCAAATTTAATTCAACGTTCATTTTGGCATTGTATCATATGAAACAAAGAGAAAAAATTTAATCAAACAATCCTTTTCACATTGTATCATATGAAAAAAAAGAGACCAATTTGTTAAGAAATATAATCCTCAGCCTGTTCAAGACCCTGTGCCATCCAATTATGTATTTTCAAGTCATCGTGTAATTGAGCGTGGGCCATTGGGTCATGCAAATCAGCATTTCTTTGCATGAAATGTGTCATGGTATGACAAATGGATGAGTCGATGTGATTTGGTATAATCTGCAAATTGGGATTGTTTCCCAACAAGATGTTGTTTGGAGATTGTTCCTCAACAATCATATTGTGTAGAATGATGCAGCAGGTCATGATTTCTTCCACATCGCTTTTCTGCCACAAGCGAGCACCATGCTGTAAGAAACCCCATCTTGCCTGCTACACTTCAAATGTTTGCTCTATATCCTTTCTTGATGCTTCTTGAACCTTTCAAAGAGTTTGCTGGCTGGGTCTTGTGGATGGTGAATTGATTTGACCAGAAGAGACCAGGGGGGGGGG
>JNCO01008883.1:0-11124 GCA_000785685.1 Uromyces viciae-fabae
TTTTTTTTTCTTTTAGTTGAGTGATTACATTCATTTTGTATTCATAAAATTTGATTTTATATAAAAAAATCAAATAGTAAATAAGAATAATTGTAAGAATAACACAAATAATTATTGCACTTTGAATGTTAGTGTAGTTCAAGGAACACTAAGGAGACTAAACCACGCTAACTTCCCTAAAGGATGAAAAAGTGACAAGAATTTTTTAGGAAAAATGAAATGAACACAAAGAAAATGATGAACAAAAAGGTTTAGTGAGCAGACCTAAGAGCAGAAAAGAAGACTGATAAGTCTGATGAAAAGAAACAAAATTTTGAAAAGAGAAAAATGAAACAACAACTAAACTGTTGGCTTTTAACTATACAAATTAGGTTTCAAGATCTGCTGTGGACTAGTCACTATACCATCAAAAACCCCCTAATAATAATAATCAAGTTCCTTGTAAAGAAGATTTTTTGGAAATAGACAGCCTTAAATTTTAATTCAGAAGTTGATGGAAGCTGAAAATAAGCACTTGAGAGCTCAAGTGCTTCCAGAGCATTCCAAATAATCACTAGTTGCTTTCAAAGAAGATAAAATATTGAATATTCAAGCAATATTTCCGCTCATATTGTGTTTCCCATATTTTTTTTATATAGCCCCATTGTAGAGCTTTTGGATCTTTCCCAAATTTTAGTTCTGCTCATATTGTGTTTCCCATATTTTTTTTATATAGCCCCATTGTAGAGCTTTTGGATCTTTCCCAAATTTTAGTTTCCCGCTCATATTGTGTTTCCCATATTTTTTTTATATAGCCCCATTGTAGAGCTTTTGGATCTTTCCCAAATTTTAGTTTCAAATTTCTCAATAATGTACACCACAATAAGGGACTAAAATTTCAGGAACCAAACCATAGCCTGTATCAGCCAAATTGAAGATTTTTTGTGAAATTCAGAGGTCTTTTGAGCAAGCATCCACTAGAACCTTGGTGTTTTGAGATGATCATTCCCAACCACCTAAGATGTATGTGAAGTAAATGCTGAGTTCACACCCACTAGAACCTTGGTGTTTTGAGATGATCATTCCCAACCACCTAAGATGTATGTGAAGTAAATGCTGAGTTCACACACTACTAGGATATATTGATATAAAAAACCCTTCTGATTTTGATAGGTTGCTGATAGTTTTTCTGGGGCAGAGGCTGGGATGTGACATACATCCAATGCACCTAGACATTTATCAAAAAAATGGAGAGAAATATGATTTTTGAGATATGTGATTGTTTGGACAGTCTATTCTGGGGTGGAAAATACATTTCATTGATAATTGAACCATGAACTCTAATATATGTCAAAATAATTTGAAATTTTTTTTGTTTAGAGTGTTGCAAGCAATCCTTGAGTTTGATGATTTGAAGCACGTTGACCAACTATATACACAAAAATTGCAAGTTGTTCTTCAAAAGCTAATATATCCAAGATTGGCTCCTCTTCAATTATTTAGATTTTTTTTCATAAATATATGGAAATGTTTGAACTGGAACTTTTAATATTGCCAAAGTATAATGTGATTTTCCATGAATTAATGCTTGAGTGTATTCAAGTCCAGTCATTGAGAGCTTGTTGTGAAACATTTTTTCTTCAGCATTTCTTTGAACAGAGAGAATTAGAAAAAGAATTATTATTATTATTTCTTCAGTTTCATTATTTTCATCATGATAGATGATGAATATTGAGTTTAATTTCTTCTGGATCTGGATCATGCGTGATGGTGTTGGCATTGCAGAAAGTGGAGGAGGGTAAGCAAAACTGTTATATTCCAAATTAGATGATGTACATAAGGGATTATGTGAATATTCCAAGTTTCTACTAATTTTTAAATTTTTTAAATTTTCCTCAACTTTACATTATGAGTGATCAACTTCCAATTCAAATCCTTAACACAGTTCAAGATGTTCGTGAATGGAGAAGTAATTTATCCGATTATGAGTGATCAACTTCCAATTCAAATCCTTAACACAGTTCAAGATGTTCGTGAATGGAGAAGTAATTTATCCGATCCAAATTCAATTGGTTTTATTCCTACGATGGGTGCACTTCATGAAGGACATCTTGAATTAATTCGACATTCACTTTCATCTCAAAAGTATACTATTGTATCAATATTTTTAAATCCAGCCCAATTTTCACCTCAAGAAGATTTACGACATTATCCTTCAAATATAAATCTTGATTTAGAAAAATTAAATTCACTTAAAATATTGAATAATTCTTATCAAATTCCACATGAAGGATTCGATGGAAAAAAGATAAAAAATAATATTCTAATCGATCAAACTGAATTTCAAGAATCTAAAGTTTTAAATTTTAAAAGAGTGTCAGCTGTATTTTTACCCACTAGCAATGTATTATATCCAAGTGGAATAGTTACAGATATTAATAAACAACGAGGAGCTTTTGTTACAGTTCATGGTCTTTCTGAACAACTTGAAGGATCTCGTAGACCTGGTTTTTTTCGAGGAGTAGCTACTGTAGTTTTAAAATTATTCATGATAATTGAACCTACAATATCCTTTTTCGGTCAAAAGGATCTTCAACAATGTTTATTAATTCGTCAACTTTGTAAAGATCTTCATATTATTAGACCTAAATCTATCGTTATCATACCAACTGTAAGAGATTCATCAACTGGTTTAGCTTTGAGTAGTCGTAATTCTTATCTCTCTTCGATTGAACTTGAAGCATCTAAAATTTTATTTTCATTTTTAACTGAATGTTCAAATCATATAAAATCTAATCAAACATCATTAAATCAACTTTCTACATTATTCAATCCATCCATTCCTACAATTTCATTAGATTTTTTATCTATTAATGATGCTATTAGTTTTGATGAAATTCTTGAAACTAACAATCTATCTAATATTCCAATGGTGATTTCTGGTGCTATACTAATTAAATCTAGTAGTAATGGTCAAGTTGTACGATTGATTGATAACATTGTAATTAACTATGATTTAAATGAATCTATTTTACAAATTTAATTTTCTTAAATTTTAAAAATACAAACTTGTTCTTCTTCTGCTCAAAAAAACAACAAATAAAATTAAAATTAAACAATCAATGTCAAGTACTGGTCAAGAAAAAGATGAAATTTTTGAGGCAAGTTTAATCAAAGTGTTAATTTTTTTAAAAAAAGAAAAGTAAAAATTAATTGTTTATTTTCTTACTATTGTACTTAGCAAGGATTGAATAATATATTAAAGAATTATGAATCTCAATTGGGAAGAAATTTAACGCAAATAGAAATTTCGTCAATTAAAATTCAAGCAAAGAATTTCTTTGAACAACAGAATAAAACTACTACTACTACTACTACTACTACTGATGAACCTGTAAAAACTGATGTGTAATTATTTCTTTCTTCTTTTCAATTTAATACCAAGTATTCTTTATATTCTTATTTGAACTAATCTTAACCATTCATTTTTATAGAAAAGAAAATAGAAGTATAAATTCAGATCAAAAAGCTGAACAGGATGAAAATCAAGCACCACCCTACCCGAAGAGCTTTTATGAATTAATTCAATTGATTTCATCCGCATCCATTTCAACTGGAAATACTGATCAAGTTTTATCATTATTATCAAATCAAACAAATTTATCTGGTCTTAAACTTATACCAAATAAAGTAAATGATCAATCACCTAGTAAACCCATTTTAGCTCATCAAGTGGGGGCTGGGAAAAAACCTTGGGAAATTCAATTGGATCAATAGCTTCAATTAAGACAAGAGAATCAACAAGATCAATTTGAATTTAAAAAAAAAAAAAAAAAAAAAAAAAACCCCACTCTGTTCTTCTTATTATTAAATACACAAAACGTATATTTATATTCATAAAACCATTTCCAAAAATATGTTTCATTGTTTTTGTTTTTCATTCCTGCTCAGAGTTATCTCCTGTTCGAATGAAATTCTAGTTAATTGAAGGGTTATTAAAATTAATCAAGTGACTTCTTCATCCAAAAAAAAAAAAAAAAGAATCACCAAATATTTACTGAGCTGATATTCTTTCCTTTTTCTTCCAGTAGCAATCAAGTCACAGTAATTCTTCATCATTATCAAGCGTTGCTGTCAACTTCAACAAATCCCGATAATGGCGGTTCATCTATTCAAGCATAAAACATTTATTTATCAGCTATAGCTATAAAGATTAAATATATATACACATATATATTACATAGAGTGGTTTAAAATGACAATGATATGTACTCACCATATCCTCATAAGCTCTTCCACCTATCACAAGTTCCATCCACTTCAAAGCAACTTCACACCACATTTTAGATTGAATAATATTACGAGAAGAATACAGGTCAATGCTACGATCCCAGCTCCTCGCTAAAATCCAGTTAGCCTCATCTTGTGGATATTCATCCTGTAAATATCAAAATTTTCCAAAATATTTTTTAATAAATATAAAAATTCACAATTTGTTTTTAAACTAATCTCAGTTCTCTCAGTGCGGTAAGATAATAATATGATCAAGTTGAAAAAAAAAAAAAAAAAAGCTTTACGGGATATTTTTGCTTTAATTGAAGAGCTTGATTCGAATCAGCCAATGCGCCTTCGTCGTTGCTCATTGAGAGCTCTAAATCGATTACAAGACGTATCCATCGACTTCTGAATTTGATACTTTTCTCGTTTCTTCGTTCCACAATTTTCAAAATTTGCTAGCTCCATTGAAAATTAAACCAAGCAAGATTAGTATCTAAAATGATTGTCTTATTTTTCAGAAAGAAAAGCCTAGCTAGTCACACCTTGAGAACAAAGGTAAGCACTGATCAAGAATTGTTTTTATTTGAAAAGAAATAAAAATCGAGCCAAGTATTGCCACAATCAGGTTTGTTTTTTCTCTACAGTTTTCGAATAATATATATATGTTTTTTTTATATTTCTTTATTGCGTGAATACACCTACATTCGGTAGAAAAGTCGGAATTTTTACAGGCAATTTCAGCTATGCTCTCAGTCACTTGAGTTGTGACAAAAAGTTGACAAGTATCTTTAAGCTCGAGTTCCTAAAGAAATGTATTAAAGTATATTTATATCAATTCTATTATCGTCCTTTCAAATGCATATTTTTTTCTGTAAAATTAGTCACTCACTTCCATAAAAAATCTAATTGCTTCCCAATTGTGACCGAGAGAATAACTTTCAAATTCCCAAACGCATAAACATGACCTAATCTTAGTTAATTTCTCAAAGAATATAGTATCTGTTGAAGCCTCTTGAATATCATGCGACAGCTTCTTCAACTCCCTGATTAAACTTAGAAGAGATTCTTCCAGATTTTGCTTTATAAAGAAGGAGCGTCACAATTAGAGATATTCAATATGAATTTTCCTTAGCTTAGATTTAAGAGCTTACTCTGTTGTAATCACTTATTTCACCTGTCAACGCTTGGTTCATGTTGCCGGCCAGACATGCAAATCGGCAATCAATTTCATGTCTTCTAAGTATATGAGCTTCTTCAAGGCTTGTGGGTATTTTACGAGTATAGCTGATTAGATCAGCTGTGAGACCAAAAAATTCAAAAATTAGCTTCTCGGGCCAATCTTCCGTTGCGCTGATGCACGTGTTGAATGCTGCTTGATTTCAAAAAAAGCAAATTAGTCCAAGACCTTTGTTGGTTAAAAATCAATTATGACGAACCCGTTTTCCACAACCAGGTTGCGTCTTTCGCGCTCACGTTGATCCCCGCTTCTTCAGACTGAATCATCATTTCCTTCGCTGGATTTTTCAAACAACTCAGAATATGCTCATCTGAGTTCACAAGAGCGTATATATATTATTGAGGTATAACAATGCCCTACCTGCTCTATAGTGCTGAAGAATCCTTTGGGCCCCATCGACACTAAAAGTTGTAAAGTGAGTTACTATGTAGCCTATTGAGATACTGAAGTCGTAAACTGACCTATTTCCATTTGAGGCTGATAGTGTAGATAGGTCAATGCGAATGAGTGACCTTTTCAGTGTGAAAAGCAAGTCAAATATAAGAGATGAAGAATGGTCAACCTAACGTGAATAAATAAAAGCGCTGACCGTAAGAGCACAACCATATCCAATCCTTGTATAAAATGAGTTCCCATGGACCCTGAAGTTGCTTCAAGAGTTTTCTGAAGTATATGGTGAAGTAAACCTTGCAAGCCTCTTTTATTTGCCTGTTGAGCTGCGTATAGTAGAGTTTCAGGCTTGAAATCAACACTGCTGATCAATCGGTCTATTGCTTTGATAGCTGGTTTTGAAGGAAATAGAAACACCTCAGTCAAGTGATTACACACAAGGCTAAAGAAGATAATCCGATCTACCGGGTATCTCGTTTCCTTGCGCAGAATCAATCATGAAACTAATAAAATGTGTCCCAGCTTCGTTCTGGCCTTGAGGTGACATGCCTCTCAAACAATTTCGTGCATGTTCATAATTGCCGTGATTAACCCAGCTTAAGGCTGCCTTTCTTTGTGGGTGTTTTCCCAAAAATAAAAAAAAAGAACGAGGAAGGTATCATTTTTCACTTGTTAGGTTATTATTTTCTTGCGCCAAAGAAGAATGCATTAGGCCTTAGAGGAAGGTCTGACCTTGCAAGCTTTGTGAATGCCACCTCCTTTGTCTCAAGGAAAACGTTATGCATTCCGAAGGTGTACCACTTCGCGGCCAAATCAAACTTCATCTTTTTGTACTCTTGATCTCCACGATGCCACAAAATTGTTTGTGACATGAAAGCGCAGTCTGATGCTAAACGAAACTCAGAGTTTTCTAACCCATTGCAAAGAGAAGTTCATTTTGATGATCATATCTGAAGAGTGAAGGGACAAAACAAATAGAAAGGGGAAGAAAATTACCTAGAGTCGCCGTATCAGCCGTATCTTTTAAAAATTGAAATTTAGCTTCTTCGCTAGGATCACATTGTGGCAATTGAAAGTGAGCTGAGGTTGTTGGCCTCTTTCTGTTCATATTCTTAGAGGCTGAGGAGGTCAATATTATAGTGTAGAAAGCAGAATCGCCTAGGTTCCTATCGCTTGGATTATCTTTTATAACGCATGCTAAAAAAATTTCTGCACAGATCGTGCAACGGTCCCTGTGGAAATATTATTGACAATCAGCGACTTTTTTTTTTTTTTTTCCCATTAGATTAAGAAATATTCAGTCGTAGAGATACCAACCTATCTTCAGGAATATTATGGGAAACGGCCATAATACGATTGACGAGTTCTTGATTCAATGGTGGAATTTTCAAAGCCTCTTTGACGGCTACAAGGGATATATAATTTTGTCTACTCGCTTAAATCCTATGATATATATTAATGTCTTTTGAGATCGTGTGAAACAAGCCTTACCAGAGCGCAATTCAGACCCAAAGCTTTTTCGTTTTGTCAGATGAAATATCTTTCGTAACCAAAGGGTTTGACTAGGTCTGATACTCTGATAATGGAAATGTTCAAAAAGGATAAAAAAAGTACATCAATGAGTCTGGCGATAATTGTTTTTTGACCATCTTACTAACCAGAGCCTCCTCCAAAGCCTGCTCTCCTTTACTTTGAAACTCATCATGATCTTGAGAGTCAAAAGAAGCGGCTTCTAAAAACGAATATGCTAGGGCTTTAATAATTTTTAGCTTCAATTCTAAAGGAGTGCCTTGGAATGGAGCCTCTGTGGTTTGCCATCGATGGGAATCCAACTCCTCCAACGCTAAGGTTAGCCACTCGGAAGCTTTAATTAACACGGGAAGTTTCTCGGGATCCTTGGGTAGTTTTTTTGATGTCTCAGTCATTGGTTTTAGAAGCTCAGAGGCGAAGGTAAACAATCTCGAAATGACATGTAATGCACATGTGGGTAATATTTCATCACGAGGAAAATAATCCAAAGCCACGCGCAAGTTAAACAAGGTACCTGCTTCATTTCCTGATGCCCAACACTAGATAACAAGAGATTTAGGAAAAAAAAAAAAAAAAAAATTACATCGTAAGTAGCTCGGCAAGTCTCAAGATTTTTTGAAATACGCATATGCCTTAAAGCATGACTTACGCAATCAGATTTGATGGAATGGTAAGTAAGCATCGTGGTCGTAAAATCACTTTCCTTCCTAATGGATTCATCTCGGTTCAATCTGGTTTGTTGTATTTCTTGCTCAAACTTGAGATCCATGTTAAATTGAACTGATCAGTTTTCAACCGTTGTAGGAGACAATTCTTGGTTGAATTGGAAGAACGGGATGTGAGATGATAGCACTAGCAATGAAGCATACCTCTAATGCAGATTCAATATTTTTCATAGCAGATTCAAGATTGTACACAGTTAGTTGTGCTTTAGCAGATTTGGAGGCTATGCTGATAAGTTTAAGTAAAACTAATGAATGAATAACCAACCAAGTCAGTGAAATTTTATCATTTTAATAAGTTGACGGCGGTAAAAATAAGATAAAACGACTAACGCGTGATATCTTTATTAATAGGGGCGCCTGCGTGAATCATGATGAATCCCAACAGTCGCACTTTTTATTTATTTATTTATTAATTTATTTATTTTTTGAAAAGGAATCAAAGTTAACTTTCAAGAAATATGTTAGGTATACATGGATATTTACTATTGGCAAATATTCTTTCCGATAATGATGGCTCATTGAGTCTTAGTTTTTTGACTGAATTGGAATTCATTTGATGAAGAGAGCGTAATGAGATGTCGTATAGTTCATTTGATTCGATGAAGTTTGGGTCTAATGAAGCTTGACTGGTGAGAATACGCCTTAGTTGACTAGCCCGATTCCAAAATTCTACACCCAAAGCATCAAGCTCATCGGCCCACAGCTCATACTCTGTACGGTCAACAGGGACAGCTAAATCGAGGGAGCTAGCTTGAATTGAAGATGGTATGTCAGATTGACGAACTCTAGTGAGTGATCGTGAAAACTCGTTGACAAGAGAAATGAGGTTAGATAGATGATTGAAAACATCCAGCTGAATCTGTTCTTCCAAGAGATTGATGATAAATTTGGAAGGTGAATATGCTAGTATTTGGTCTTTGGTATGGTCCAAGGAGGCCATAAGACGTGAATGAGCATCTCGAGCTTTGATGACAAGTTGTTTGCTTGTGGAAGTCATGAAAGGAAGATGTTTGAATTCATGAAAGGAAGAAATCAAAGTTTAGAGATTTTTCTAATTACGATCTCACATCATACTTGACGAAAGCTTTTAAATAAAAATAATTTTGATGACGTTTAAGATGTAGTGCAGATGTTATATGACTAGAATAGTCAAGTTGATTAATTATTTTCATCGACCAAGGGAGAATGCTTTGAGCTTAAAAAAAAAAGGTTTAGATCAAATTGAGAAAAATTCTAAAGAATGACGAAATTTTAAATGATGTCGTTATCCTTGACTCTGAAGGTTTAAAAAGCCAGACTTGATTGTCCAAGTCCACTACTTTATTCTACAATTTATCATATTTATTTTTAGTCTTTCTAGTGAAATGGCATGTGTGAATTCTTTCAACTTGTTGACTCTTTTGATTTTAGCCTTGTACTTTTTTCAAATAGTCAAGTCTAATTGGGATGAAGCTACTGGTTATCTTCACGATTACAAGCCTTCTGATTCTTGGTTCAGTCAGAATAAACGTGAGCTTTTCTTAATTTTAAATATGTATATACAAGTTTCTATGAACTTGACTTTGGTTTTCTTTCTTTTTATTTTAAATTATATTTAGCTAAAAGATGTTCTGGGATGATTCAAATAGCTGAATGTATTTCTATTTTTCATGCTTCATATATTTATTATAAACTCTTGATTGATTTCTTGAAAAATTCCTCAAAGGCTCCCACAATACGCGTTTATCATATCCGGATGGTAAATTATTCTGTCTTTGAGCGTATGTTATTAGTTAAATTTCACATTTTGATTGGAACTCTACATAGTGCAACTCATGGCAGTTTTTACTGTAAATCACGCTGATGACCGCAATCATGGTTGCGTGAGTATTTTTTATGTTTGAATAAAAGGAATGAGACTTGAACTCTTTTATGAAATGTTGAATTTATTTTAGCCTTACGGTACTTGTTGTGCGTTCACCCAATTGCCATCAGTGAATGACATGGTTCCGGATCCAGGAAATAGTCATTCTTTCTTTAGATAGTTGAGTATCCTTACTGTGCTATCCTTGTGATTCTTTTTTTTTTTTTTTTTTCATCTTCACAATGAGACTGAGTTTGTGTCTTCGTTTATTAAGTAATCTGGCTGGGTTTCCGGGAGGTTAGTTCCAAACTTTTTGATTCTTTTTTATACTAAAAAAAATTTAGCAAGAGTGCTCAAACATAATATCTTTAGTGGGTACAAACCCAATAGCGGATCCACAAACTGGACAATTTGGGTACGAAACTAGTCTTAATGGAGTTTTTTATCGTGGCCCAGCAGATAAAAGAACTCAGCAGCCACAACACGATAGACATTACCCTGGGTTTCACCTACCTGAGCCATGGCCAACTATGCCATTCCCTAAGCAGCAAAATGTACAGCCTGCTTGCGCAAAAGATGATCAGTCTGATACAAACCCCGGACAGGATAAAGGAGGTTATTATCATGGTCACCATAGAGAAAATGGCCATGAAGGTGGTGACTATTCAAAGTACGCTAGAAAAAAAGCAAGAAAAGGAGCTTACTACACTGGTGGGGAAGCTTTCAGTAAAAGATCAAACCGCACCAGCCACAACTATTTTCAAGAAACTGGAAATCTTACAATCGATTGAATATTTTAATTGACGAGGTGATAGCTGGATCGCTCAAGTCCCACGTAGAATTTTTTTATCGGATGGTTCTGGTTCCAAATGACATTTTTGTTCTAGATTATAAATATGTCGTATTCATATCTACCTGGCGTGGTGATTCTTTCATTCCTGAATGGTATGTGTATGTACATTATGTCTGCAGAAGAAACCTCTCAGGATTTTGATTTTGAAAGAATTGCATAACTTCGGATCACTTTTTGGTGACCCAAACCTTGAGTCTTAGCTAGACTGACTGAGAAAATGAAACGCAAAGTGACGAAATCAAATCAAAAAAATTTACGCAGGAATAAAAAAAAAAAAAAAAAAAATGAC